>CAVMJV010000433.1:0-42469 GCA_963681835.1 Meloidogyne enterolobii
TCACTAAAATTTCTGTATCAATGTATTTTTTTATTCTAAAAATTACAAAAAATAAATATAAAATTGTTAAGTTCCGAAATAATTATTCCCATAATAATTCACTAAAATTTCTGTATCAATGTATTTTTTATTCTAAAAATTACAAAAAATAAATATAAAATTGTTAAGTTCCGAAATAATTATTCCCATAATAATTCACTAAAATTTCTGTATCAATGTATTTTTTTATTCTAAAAATTACAAAAAATAAATATAAAATTGTTAAGTTCCGAAATAATTATTCCCATAATAATTCACTAAAATTTCTGTATCAATGTATTTTTTATTCTAAAAATTACAAAAAATAAATATAAAATTGTTAAGTACCGAAATAATTATTCCCATAATAATTCACTAAAATTTCTGTATCAATGTATTTTTTATTCTAAAAATTACAAAAAATAAATATAAAATTGTTAAGTACCGAAATAATTATTCCCATAATAATTCACTAAAATTTCTGTATCAATGTATTTTTTATTCTAAAAATTACAAAAAATAAATATAAAATTGTTAAGTTCCAAAATAATTATTCCCATAATAATACACTAAAATTTCTGTATCAATGTATTTTTTATTCTAAATATTACAAAAAATAAATATAAAATTGTTAAGTTCCGAAATAATTATTCCCATAATAATTCACTAAAATTTCTGTATCAATGTATTTTTTATTCTAAAAATTACAAAAAATAAATATAAAATTGTTAAGTTCCGAAATAATTATTCCCATAATAATTCACTAAAATTTCTGTATCAATGTATTTTTTTATTCTAAAAATTACAAAAAATAAATATAAAATTGTTATGTTCCGAAATAATTATTCCCATAATAATTCACTAAAATTTCTGTATCAATGTATTTTTTATTCTAAAAATTACAAAAAATAAATATAAAATTGTTAAGTTCCGAAATAATTATTCCCATAATAATTCACTAAAATTTCTGTATCAATGTATTTTTTATTCTAAAAATTACAAAAAATAAATATAAAATTGTTAAGTTCCGAAATAATTATTCCCATAATAATTCACTAAAATTTCTGTATCAATGTATTTTTTATTCTAAAAATTACAAAAAATAAATATAAAATTGTTAAGTTCCGATATAATTATTCCCATAATAATTCACTAAAATTTCTGTATCAATGTATTTTTTATTCTAAAAATTACAAAAAATAAATATAAAATTGTTAAGTTCCGAAATAATTATTCCCATAATAATTCACTAAAATTTCTTTATCAATGTATTTTTTATTCTAAAAATTACAAAAAATAAATATAAAATTGTTAAGTTCCGAAATAATTATTCCCATAATAATTCACTAAAATTTCTGTATCAATGTATTTTTTATTCTAAAAATTACAAAAAATAAATATAAAATTGTTAAGTTCCGAAATAATTATTCCCATAATAATTCACTAAAATTTCTGTATCAATGTATTTTTTATTCTAAAAATTACAAAAAATAAATATAAAATTGTTAAGTTCCGAAATAATTATTCCCATAATAATTCACTAAAATTTCTGTATCAATGTATTTTTTATTCTAAAAATTACAAAAAATAAATATAAAATTGTTAAGTTCCGAAATAATTATTCCCATAATAATTCACTAAAATTTCTTTATCAATGTATTTTTTATTCTAAAAATTACAAAAAATAAATATAAAATTGTTAAGTTCCGAAATAATTATTCCCATAATAATTCACTAAAATTTCTGTATCAATGTATTTTTTATTCTAAAAATTACAAAAAATAAATATAAAATTGTTAAGTTCCGATATAATTATTCCCATAATAATTCACTAAAATTTCTGTATCAATGTATTTTTTATTCTAAAAATTACAAAAAATAAATATAAAATTGTTAAGTTCCGAAATAATTATTCCCATAATAATTCACTAAAATTTCTTTATCAATGTATTTTTTATTCTAAAAATTACAAAAAATAAATATAAAATTGTTAAGTTCCGAAATAATTATTCCCATAATAATTCACTAAAATTTCTGTATCAATGTATTTTTTATTCTAAAAATTACAAAAAATAAATATAAAATTGTTAAGTTCCGAAATAATTATTCCCATAATAATTCACTAAAATTTCTGTATCAATGTATTTTTTATTCTAAAAATTACAAAAAATAAATATAAAATTGTTAAGTTCCGAAATAATTATTCCCATAATAATTCACTAAAATTTCTGTATCAATGTATTTTTTATTCTAAAAATTACAAAAAATAAATATAAAATTGTTAAGTTCCGAAATAATTATTCCCATAATAATTCACTAAAATTTCTGTATCAATGTATTTTTTATTGTATCAATATATTTTTTATTCTTGCCCTGCATGGTCAGAGACGGAGAAAATTTTCGCCTCTCTTCCTTACATTTGACCTGTCAATCATTTTTCCTCTCTCCCTCCCATCATCTCCGGTTACGGTACTCAACCCAACAAATGTTCGAACCTCTGTATGTTCGTCAAAATGTACCGAAAAAATTCGAAAAAAATATTTTTAAAGCCAGCTCGATGAGAGCTTTCGAATGATATATAATTCGCCATATCTATCTTGATTTTTAAAATTAAAAATTTTTGGCCGGAAATTTCTGCCGGAAAAACTCACTAAAATATTCAAAAAATCATAACTTTTTCAAAATAGATCTTTTTTTAAATTTTAAAATCTTATCCGATGAAGAAAAATCTGCTTAATCCAGGAAAAATACACTCAGCCCGAACCATTGGCAAAAATCCCGAAAAATTTTCAAAAAACCGAAAAATTTTGGGTTTTTCGAAAATTGACCACTACGGGGTCATTTTAGAATTTTTTCGAAATTTTTTTACCTCAAAAAATTTCTAATTTTTTGCCCAATTTTATAAAGGAATCCTCATGCAAAAAACCCTATCCGTTCCAAAGTTATGGCGATTTAAAAAATCCCGAAAACCCCATTGAAAAATTCGAGGGGTCAAAAATTTTTAATTTTGACAAAAAAACGTGTTTTATAGTGTAATCTTACACGCTGAGTACGAATCCGTTGTCGGAAAAATTCTAAAAATTTTTTTAACAAAGTTAGAGTCTGAAAACCATTTCAGTCCCAGACCCAAAATCCCGGATCTCAACCCACAAACTTCGAAATTAGATATTTTGGCTAATCCCATTAGAATACCCTTCTGATATGCTTTCGAATGACTACTCATTCGACCATATCCCTTGAAATCTCAAATCCCGGAAATGTCGAATCTCGAACATCGACTTCTAAAAGTTCAAATTTTGAAATTTTTATTAATCCCAGTGAACTCCTCTCACTGCCCGCTCTCGAATGACTACTCATTCGACAATATTTGCAATACCGAAAATCCCGGATTTCGAAGTTCGACATCGAATTTCGACTTTAGACACTCTCATATATCCGACTGATCTCCCCTCATTATCCCCTCTTGAATGACTACTCACTTGCCCATAGTTCCCACTCCCCTAAATCCCGGATTTCGAAGTTCGACTTCGAACTTCAACATTCGATACTATCCTTTCTCTTTAGACTCCCCTGATCATCCCCTCTTGAATGACTACCCACTCATCCATATATCTCAATCCCGAAAATCCCGGATTTCGAAGTTCGAACTCCGAACTTCGACTTTCGACATTATCCCTTTTCCCATTTAACTTCACTTACTCCCAGCTCTCAAACGACTACCTACTCACCCATACTTAGAAATCCCAAAAAACCCGGATCCCGAAGTTCGACCCCTCAAAACTTGCTTCAACCTCCCCTGCTTCAACTCGAAACTTGCTTCAGTTTCGACTTTACCTTGTTTCAACTCGAAATTTCACCCATCAATCACATTTTCTTTCTCACCTATAAGATATGCCCCCAGGATTTCGTCATTTCCGAAAAATCGGACATTTTACCGAAAAACCAATTTTGTGTCAGGCATATCGACCTTTAGACTTGACATTTCGACATCGGGTTTTTTGGTTTCATCATCTCCAAATCAAGCTTCAACGCCCTACCGGCGGAACTTTTTTTCTATCTTTATCCGTTCCGGAGATATCCTCGGTACCGACACGATTTAGGTACAAAGAATAGAGGTAACCCCAAAGTCATAATTTTCCTGAATACTACATGAAATTTGACCCCGGACATGTAAAACTTTCAAGCCCGTATCTCAACTCTGTAAAGAGCTAGACTTTTTTCTAGCCAAGTAACTTTTTTTATAAATATTAATATATTATATAATATATATATTATATAAAAGTTTATATATATATATTATATAATATATTATATAAAATATTATATAAAAGTATTAAAAGTATTGGTAAAATTTGTCGGAAAAACTCAAGCTCTTTCCAGAGTATAGATACGGGTATGAAAGTTTTACATGTCCGGGGTCAAATTTTATGCCGCACCTAGGAAAATTATGGACGGAAGATTTGAGGAACCCCATGGTACCTAAATAATAGAGGTACCGGGGATATCTCGGGACTGAGTGGACTTAGAGGAAAATTTCTGCTGGTAGGATTTTAAGTTGGACCAAGCTAATATATGTAGGAAAAAACTCAAAGTCGAAATTCGAATTTGGAGGGTACTTATGCTTGACACAAAATTCAGACATTTCCGGTGAATTGTCGCATGTGTCGGTATTTAAAATTCGAGTTTTTCGAAAATAACTCGAAAACGGATAAAGCTAGCGGAAAATTTCTGCTGGTAGGAAATTAAGTTAGAACAGGTAGATATAGGTAGGAAAAATTTCAAATTCAAAATTCGAACTTTAGGGGTACTTATAGGGGGGCAAAAATTTTTGTAAGAAAATTGTCTTACCGATAACTGTCGGATTTCTCTAAATTGAGGAAAGCCAGGGGGCAAATCTCATAGTTGAGAGAGAAATTTTGATTGATGGGAAGAAATTTCGAGTTTAAATTTTTGGATTTCGAAACTTAAGCAAGTTTCGAGTTGAGTGAAGGTTAGTTGGGGGGAATTATATGGGGATTTCGAAATTAGGGATCCGGGATTTCGGGATTTTTAGGGATTTTCGAATATGGTCGAATGAGTAGTCATTCGAAAGCGAATAATGAGGGGAGTTGAATGGGATATATGATAAGTATAAAAGTCGAAGTTGGAGTTCGAACTTCGAAATCCGGGTTTTTCGGATATGGGTGAGTGGGTAGTCAATCGAGAGCTGGGAGTGAGGGGAGTCTAAAGGGATAAAGGATAAGGATTAAAGTCCAATTTCGAAGTCGAACTTCGAAATCCGGGATTTTCGGGATTTGTGGATGTGGATGAGTGGGTAGTCATTCAAGAGGGGATAATTAGGGGAGTCTAATGGGATAAGGGATAAGTATGAAAGTCAAAGTTAGGAGTTCGAACTTCGAAATCCGGTATTTTCGGGATTGGGAAGCATGGTCGAATGAGTATTCATTCAAGAGGGGATAATGAGGGGAGTCTAATGGGATAAGGGATAATGTCGAAATTCGAAGTTCGGTGTTCGAACTTCGAAATCCGGGATTTTCGGGGTTTGGGGATATTCGCAAGTGTGTAGTCATTCAAGAGGGGATTATCAGGGGAGTCTATCTGGATAAAAGATAAAGTCTAAATTCGAAGTTTCGCGTTCGAACTTCGAAATCCGGGATTTACGAGGTTGGGGGATATGGGTGAGTGGGTAGTCATTCAAGAGCTGGGACTGAGGGGAGTCTAATGGGATAAGGGATTAAGCCTAAAGTCGAAGTTCGGAGTTCGAACTTCGAAATCCGGTATTTTCGGGATTGGGAAGTGGTGTCGAATGAGTACTCATTCAAGAGGGGATAATGAGGGGAACTTAGTGGGATAAAGGATCAAGCTGAAAGTCGAAGTTCGGAGTTCGAACTTCGAAATCCGGGATTTTCGGGATTGGGAAGTACGGTCGAATGAGTAATCATTCAAGAGCAAATAATGAGGGGAGCTTAGTGGGATATAGGATAATGTCGAAAGTCGAAGTTCGGAGTTCGAACTACGAAATCCGGGATTTTCGGGATTTGAGATTAAAGTGGATATGGGTGAATGAGTAGTCATTCAATAGGGGATAATGAGGGGCTTCGAAAAAGGTATAATATGTCGGGGGTCTGTTTGAGTCTGAAAAAGTTATGGCCAATGTTCGCAAATGTCGCGAAATTTTTTGGACTATAACTTTTTTTAAAATTTTTTAAAAATTTTTCTGACAACGGATATGGATTCAGCGCGTATCAATGCACCATATAGGATATTTTTGGGTCAAAATTTGAAAATTTTTGACCCCTCGAATTTTTCCTTTTGGGGGATATTAGGGATTTTTTAGGGGATTATAACTTTTTGTGGGATTAAGGAAATGGGATGGTTTTTCTTTTATAAAATAGAGTTAAAAATTAGGTATTTTTAGAGCCCAAAAAATTTCGAAAAAATTCGAAATTGGAGGTGTAGGGGTCTAATTTCGAAAAACCCCAAATTTTTTGATTTTTCGAAATTTTTTCGGGATTTTTGCCGGCAGTTCTGGCCGACAGTATTTTTCTTGGATAGAGCAGAATTTTCTGCATCTTATAGAATTTTAAAATTTTTAAAAAAGGTTTACTTTGGGCGAGATATGATTTTTTAAAAATTTCAGTGATTTTTTTCGGCTGAAATTCTCGGCCGAAAAAAATATTTTTTCAAAGTGGGTATAAATAGGGCAAATGAGATATCTATCGAAAGCTCTCATCGAGCTGGATATAAAAATATTTTTTTCGAACTTTTTCGGTACATTTTGACGAATGTACAGAGCTTCGAAAATTTGTGGGGCTGAGTACAGTACCCGGAGAATGATGGGAGAGAGGGAAGAAAAATGATTGACAGGTCAAATGTAAGGAAGAGAGGAGAAATTTTTCTCCGTCTCTGACCATGCCGGGCAAACCGGCGAAGAACTTAGGGGTGAATTTTGTATATTGGGAAAAATTTTGTGGGGTGATAAGCTGGATCCTGTTATGGATCCGAAGCAGAAGCATGCTTCTGCTTCACATTTTTGCTTCAGTTTCGAATTTTTGAAACTTGAAGCAAATTTGCTTCGAGTTTTGAATTTTCGAAACTTGAATCAAATTTGCTTCAAGTTTTCCAAATTTTTGATTTCGAAGCAGTTTTGCTTCAACTTTTATAAAATTTTGTTTTTAGTGGACCAAAGTGGAAGGATGAGTCCGAATGAAAGAAACACGAGGGCCGAAGGCCCGAAGTGACTCTAAGTGGAAGGATGAGTCCGAATTGACTCTAAGTGAAAGGATGAGTCCGAATAAAGGAAAGACAAGGGTCTATGTGGAAGGATGAGTCCGAAGTGACTCTAAGTGAAAGGATGAGTCCGAATAAAAGAAAGACAAGGGTCTATGTGGAAAGATGAGCCGAAGTGACTCTAAGTGAAAGGATGAGTCCGAATAAAGCGAGCTGACACACATCTAAATGGAATGGCGAGTGCCGAAGGCCCGAGCTGACACCCATCTAAAAAAGAGGGCGAGGGCCGAAGGCCCGAGCTGACACCCATCTAAAAAAGAGGGCGAGGGCCGAAGGCCCGAGCTGACACACATCTAAAAGGAAGGGAGAGGGCGAGGGCCGAAGGCCCGAGCTGACACCCATCTAAAAGGAAGGGCGAGGGCCGAAGGCCCGAGCTGACACACATCTAAAAGGAAGGGAGAGGGCGAGGGCCGAAGGCCCGAGCTGACACCCATCTATAAGGGAGGGCGAGGGCCGAAGGCCCGAGCTGACACCTATCTAAAAGGAAGGGCGAGGGCCGAAGGCCCGAGCTGACACCCATCTAAAAGGGAGGGCGAGGGCCGAAGGCCCGAGCTGACACACATCTAAATGGAATGGCGAGTGCCTAAGGCCCGAGCTGACACCCATCTAAAAAAGAGGGTGAGGGCCGAAGGCCCGAGCTGACACACATCTAAAAGGAAGGGAGAGGGCGAGGGCCGAAGGCCCGAGCTGACACCCATCTAAAAGGGAGGGCGAGGGCCGAAGGCCCGAGCTGACACCCATCTAAAAGGAAGGGCGAGGGCCGAAGGCCCGAGCTGACACACATCTAAAAGGAAGGGAGAGGGCGAGGGCCGAAGGCCCGAGCTGACACCCATCTAAAAGGGAGGGCGAGGGCTGAAGGCCCGAGCTGACACACATCTAAATGGAATGGCGAGTGCCTAAGGCCCGAGCTGACACCCATCTAAAAAAGAGGGTGAGGGCCGAAGGCCCGAGCTGACACACATCTAAAAGGAAGGGAGAGGGCGAGGGCCGAAGGCCCGAGCTGACACCCATCTAAAAGGGAGGGCGAGGGCTGAAGGCCCGAGCTGACACACATCTAAATGGAATGGCGAGTGCCTAAGGCCCGAGCTGACACCCATCTAAAAAAGAGGGTGAGGGCCGAAGGCCCGAGCTGACACACATCTAAAAGGAAGGGAGAGGGCGAGGGCCGAAGGCCCGAGCTGACACCCATCTAAAAGGGAGGGCGAGGGCCGAAGGCCCGAGCTGACACCCATCTAAAAGGAAGGGCGAGGGCCGAAGGCCCGAGCTGACACACATCTAAAAGGAAGGGAGAGGGCGAGGGCCGAAGGCCCGAAGTGACTCTAAGTGAAAGGATGAGTCCAAACAGAGGGAACACGAGGGCCGAAGGCCCGAAGTGACTCTAAGTGGAAGGATGAGTCCAATCGAGGGGTAGACGAGGGCCGAAGGCCCGAAGTGACTCTAAGTGGAAGGATGAGTCCAATTGAGGTGAAGACGAGGGCCGAAGGCCCGAAGTGACTCTAAGTGGAAGGATGAGTCCAATTGAGGTGAAGACGAGGGCCGAAGGCCCGAAGTGACTCTAAGTGGAAGGATGAGTCCCAATGAATGCAATCTTTTGTTCCAGGCATAAAAAATCGCTAGCGGCGCGCGAAGCGCGCCCCCAAAGCCGTTAGGCTTTCCAATGCGCAGAAGTTTTGTAATTTAAAGAACCCCCCAATGTATTTTACCGCCACAGTGTCCTGATATCCACCCCAGTGGCCAAACCCATCGCTAGAATTTCTGTATCAATTGATATGATTGATACTTGGCTAGAAAAAAGTCTAGCTCAATATCAATCATATCAATCACTAAAATTTCTGTATCAATGTATTTTTTATTCTAAAAATTACAAAAAATAGATATAAAATTGTTAAGTTCCGAAATAATTATTCCCATAATAATTCACTAAAATTTCTGTATCAATGTATTTTTTTATTCTAAAAATTACAAAAAATAAATATAAAATTGTTAAGTTCCGAAATAATTATTCCCATAATAATTCACTAAAATTTCTGTATCAATGTATTTTTTATTCTAAAAATTACAAAAAATAGATATAAAATTGTTAAGTTCCGAAATAATTATTCCCATAATAATTCACTAAAATTTCTGTATCAATGTATTTTTTATTCTAAAAATTACAAAAAATAGATATAAAATTGTTAAGTTCCGAAATAATTATTCCCATAATAATTCACTAAAATTTCTGTATCAATGTATTTTTTGGTTCTAAAAATTACAAAAAATAAATATAAAATTGTTAAGTTCCGAAATAATTATTCCCATAATAATTCACTAAAATTTCTGTATCAATGTATTTTTTATTCTAAAAATTACAAAAAATAAATATAAAATTGTTAAGTTCCGAAATAATTATTCCCATAATAATTCACTAAAATTTCTGTATCAATGTATTTTTTATTCTAAAAATTACAAAAAATAAATATAAAATTGTTAAGTTCCGAAATAATTATTCCCATAATAATTCACTAAAATTTCTGTATCAATGTATTTTTTATTCTAAAAATTACAAAAAATAAATATAAAATTGTTAAGTTCCGAAATAATTATTCCCATAATAATTCACTAAAATTTCTGTATCAATGTATTTTTTATTCTAAAAATTACAAAAAATAGATATAAAATTGTTAAGTTCCGAAATAATTATTCCCATAATAATTCACTAAAATTTCTGTATCAATGTATTTTTTTATTCTAAAAATTACAAAAAATAAATATAAAATTGTTAAGTTCCGAAATAATTATTCCCATAATAATTCACTAAAATTTCTGTATCAATGTATTTTTTATTCTAAAAATTACAAAAAATAGATATAAAATTGTTAAGTTCCGAAATAATTATTCCCATAATAATTCACTAAAATTTCTGTATCAATGTATTTTTTATTCTAAAAATTACAAAAAATAGATATAAAATTGTTAAGTTCCGAAATAATTATTCCCATAATAATTCACTAAAATTTCTGTATCAATGTATTTTTTTATTCTAAAAATTACAAAAAATAAATATAAAATTGTTAAGTTCCGAAATAATTATTCCCATAATAATTCACTAAAATTTCTGTATCAATGTATTTTTTATTCTAAAAATTACAAAAAATAAATATAAAATTGTTAAGTACCGAAATAATTATTCCCATAATAATTCACTAAAATTTCTGTATCAATGTATTTTTTATTCTAAAAATTACAAAAAATAAATATAAAATTGTTAAGTACCGAAATAATTATTCCCATAATAATTCACTAAAATTTCTGTATCAATGTATTTTTTATTCTAAAAATTACAAAAAATAAATATAAAATTGTTAAGTTCCAAAATAATTATTCCCATAATAATACACTAAAATTTCTGTATCAATGTATTTTTTATTCTAAAAATTACAAAAAATAAATATAAAATTGTTAAGTACCGAAATAATTATTCCCATAATAATTCACTAAAATTTCTGTATCAATGTATTTTTTATTCTAAAAATTACAAAAAATAAATATAAAATTGTTAAGTTCCAAAATAATTATTCCCATAATAATACACTAAAATTTCTGTATCAATGTATTTTTTATTCTAAAAATTACAAAAAATAAATATAAAATTGTTAAGTTCCGAAATAATTATTCCCATAATAATTCACTAAAATTTCTGTATCAATGTATTTTTTTATTCTAAAAATTACAAAAAATAAATATAAAATTGTTAAGTTCCGAAATAATTATTCCCATAATAATTCACTAAAATTTCTGTATCAATGTATTTTTTATTCTAAAAATTACAAAAAATAAATATAAAATTGTTAAGTTCCGGAATAATTATTCCCATAATAATTCACTAAAATTTCTGTATCAATGTATTTTTTTATTCTAAAAATTACAAAAAATAAATATAAAATTGTTAAGTTCCGAAATAATTATTCCCATAATAATTCACTAAAATTTCTGTATCAATGTATTTTTTATTCTAAAAATTACAAAAAATAAATATAAAATTGTTAAGTTCCGAAATAATTATTCCCATAATAATTCACTAAAATTTCTGTATCAATGTATTTTTTATTCTAAAAATTACAAAAAATAGATATAAAATTGTTAAGTTCCGAAATAATTATTCCCATAATAATTCACTAAAATTTCTGTATCAATGTATTTTTTATTCTAAAAATTACAAAAAATAGATATAAAATTGTTAAGTTCCGAAATAATTATTCCCATAATAATTCACTAAAATTTCTGTATCAATGTATTTTTTATTCTAAAAATTACAAAAAATAAATATAAAATTGTTAAGTTCCGAAATAATTATTCCCATAATAATTCACTAAAATTTCTGTATCAATGTATTTTTTATTCTAAAAATTACAAAAAATAGATATAAAATTGTTAAGTTCCGAAATAATTATTCCCATAATAATTCACTAAAATTTCTGTATCAATGTATTTTTTTATTCTAAAAATTACAAAAAATAAATATAAAATTGTTAAGTTCCGAAATAATTATTCCCATAATAATTCACTAAAATTTCTGTATCAATGTATTTTTTATTCTAAAAATTACAAAAAATAGATATAAAATTGTTAAGTTCCGAAATAATTATTCCCATAATAATTCACTAAAATTTCTGTATCAATGTATTTTTTATTCTAAAAATTACAAAAAATAGATATAAAATTGTTAAGTTCCGAAATAATTATTCCCATAATAATTCACTAAAATTTCTGTATCAATGTATTTTTTTATTCTAAAAATTACAAAAAATAAATATAAAATTGTTAAGTTCCGAAATAATTATTCCCATAATAATTCACTAAAATTTCTGTATCAATGTATTTTTTATTCTAAAAATTACAAAAAATAAATATAAAATTGTTAAGTTCCGAAATAATTATTCCCATAATAATTCACTAAAATTTCTGTATCAATGTATTTTTTTATTCTAAAAATTACAAAAAATAAATATAAAATTGTTAAGTTCCGAAATAATTATTCCCATAATAATTCACTAAAATTTCTGTATCAATGTATTTTTTATTCTAAAAATTACAAAAAATAAATATAAAATTGCTAAGTACCGAAATAATTATTCCCATAATAATTCACTAAAATTTCTGTATCAATGTATTTTTTATTCTAAAAATTACAAAAAATAAATATAAAATTGTTAAGTACCGAAATAATTATTCCCATAATAATTCACTAAAATTTCTGTATCAATGTATTTTTTATTCTAAAAATTACAAAAAATAAATATAAAATTGTTAAGTTCCAAAATAATTATTCCCATAATAATACACTAAAATTTCTGTATCAATGTATTTTTTATTCTAAAAATTACAAAAAATAAATATAAAATTGTTAAGTTCCGAAATAATTATTCCCATAATAATTCACTAAAATTTCTGTATCAATGTATTTTTTATTCTAAAAATTACAAAGAATAAATATAAATTTGTTAAGTTCCGAAATAATTATTCCCATAATAATTCACTAAAATTTCTGTATCAAGGTATTTTTTATTCTAAAAATTACAAAAAATAAATATAAAATTGTTAAGTTCCGAAATAATTATTCCCATAATAATTCACTAAAATTTCTGTATCAAGGTATTTTTTATTCTAAAAATTACAAAAAATAAATATAAAATTGTTAAGTTCCGAAATAATTATTCCCATAATAATACACTTAAATTTCTGTATCAATGTATTTTTTATTCTAAAAATTATAAAAAATAAATATAAAATTGTTAAGTTCCGAAATAATTATTCCCATAATAATTCACTAAAATTTCTGTATCAATGTATTTTTTATTCTAAAAATTACAAAGAATAAATATAAATTTGTTAAGTTCCGAAATAATTATTCCCATAATAATTCACTAAAATTTCTGTATCAATGTATTTTTTATTCTAAAAATTACAAAAAATAAATATAAAATTGTTAAGTTCCGAAATAATTATTCCCATAATAATTCACTAAAATTTCTGTATCAATGTATTTTTTATTCTAAAAATTACAAAAAATAGATATAAAATTGTTAAGTTCCGAAATAATTATTCCCATAATAATTCACTAAAATTTCTGTATCAATGTATTTTTTATTCTAAAAATTACAAAAAATAGATATAAAATTGTTAAGTTCCGAAATAATTATTCCCATAATAATTCACTAAAATTTCTGTATCAATGTATTTTTTTATTCTAAAAATTACAAAAAATAAATATAAAATTGTTATGTTCCGAAATAATTATTCCCATAATAATTCACTAAAATTTCTGTATCAATGTATTTTTTATTCTAAAAATTACAAAAAATAAATATAAAATTGTTAAGTTCCGAAATAATTATTCCCATAATAATTCACTAAAATTTCTGTATCAATGTATTTTTTTATTCTAAAAATTACAAAAAATAAATATAAAATTGTTAAGTTCCGAAATAATTATTCCCATAATAATTCACTAAAATTTCTGTATCAATGTATTTTTTATTCTAAAAATTACAAAAAATAAATATAAAATTGTTAAGTACCGAAATAATTATTCCCATAATAATTCACTAAAATTTCTGTATCAATGTATTTTTTATTCTAAAAATTACAAAAAATAAATATAAAATTGTTAAGTTCCGAAATAATTATTCCCATAATAATTCACTAAAATTTCTGTATCAATGTATTTTTTTATTCTAAAAATTACAAAAAATAAATATAAAATTGTTAAGTTCCGAAATAATTATTCCCATAATAATTCACTAAAATTTCTGTATCAATGTATTTTTTATTCTAAAAATTACAAAAAATAAATATAAAATTGTTAAGTACCGAAATAATTATTCCCATAATAATTCACTAAAATTTCTGTATCAATGTATTTTTTATTCTAAAAATTACAAAAAATAAATATAAAATTGTTAAGTACCGAAATAATTATTCCCATAATAATTCACTAAAATTTCTGTATCAATGTATTTTTTATTCTAAAAATTACAAAAAATAAATATAAAATTGTTAAGTTCCAAAATAATTATTCCCATAATAATACACTAAAATTTCTGTATCAATGTATTTTTTATTCTAAAAATTACAAAAAATAAATATAAAATTGTTAAGTTCCGAAATAATTATTCCCATAATAATTCACTAAAATTTCTGTATCAATGTATTTTTTATTCTAAAAATTACAAAGAATAAATATAAATTTGTTAAGTTCCGAAATAATTATTCCCATAATAATTCACTAAAATTTCTGTATCAATGTATTTTTTATTCTAAAAATTACAAAAAATAAATATAAAATTGTTAAGTTCCAAAATAATTATTCCCATAATAATACACTAAAATTTCTGTATCAATGTATTTTTTATTCTAAAAATTACAAAAAATAAATATAAAATTGTTAAGTTCCGAAATAATTATTCCCATAATAATTCACTAAAATTTCTGTATCAATGTATTTTTTATTCTAAAAATTACAAAGAATAAATATAAATTTGTTAAGTTCCGAAATAATTATTCCCATAATAATTCACTAAAATTTCTGTATCAAGGTATTTTTTATTCTAAAAATTACAAAAAATAAATATAAAATTGTTAAGTTCCGAAATAATTATTCCCATAATAATTCACTAAAATTTCTGTATCAAGGTATTTTTTATTCTAAAAATTACAAAAAATAAATATAAAATTGTTATGTTCCGAAATAATTATTCCCATAATAATACACTTAAATTTCTGTATCAATGTATTTTTTATTCTAAAAATTATAAAAAATAAATATAAAATTGTTAAGTTCCGAAATAATTATTCCCATAATAATTCACTAAAATTTCTGTATCAATGTATTTTTTATTCTAAAAATTACAAAAAATAGATATAAAATTGTTAAGTTCCGAAATAATTATTCCCATAATAATTCACTAAAATTTCTGTATCAATGTATTTTTTATTCTAAAAATTACAAAAAATAGATATAAAATTGTTAAGTTCCGAAATAATTATTCCCATAATAATTCACTAAAATTTCTGTATCAATGTATTTTTTATTCTAAAAATTACAAAAAATAAATATAAAATTGTTAAGTTCCGAAATAATTATTCCCATAATAATTCACTAAAATTTCTGTATCAATGTATTTTTTATTCTAAAAATTACAAAAAATAGATATAAAATTGTTAAGTTCCGAAATAATTATTCCCATAATAATTCACTAAAATTTCTGTATCAATGTATTTTTTTATTCTAAAAATTACAAAAAATAAATATAAAATTGTTAAGTTCCGAAATAATTATTCCCATAATAATTCACTAGAATTTCTGTATCAATGTATTTTTTATTCTAAAAATTACAAAAAATAGATATAAAATTGTTAAGTTCCGAAATAATTATTCCCATAATAATTCACTAAAATTTCTGTATCAATGTATTTTTTATTCTAAAAATTACAAAAAATAGATATAAAATTGTTAAGTTCCGAAATAATTATTCCCATAATAATTCACTAAAATTTCTGTATCAATGTATTTTTTTATTCTAAAAATTACAAAAAATAAATATAAAATTGTTAAGTTCCGAAATAATTATTCCCATAATAATTCACTAAAATTTCTGTATCAATGTATTTTTTATTCTAAAAATTACAAAAAATAAATATAAAATTGTTAAGTTCCGAAATAATTATTCCCATAATAATTCACTAAAATTTCTGTATCAATGTATTTTTTTATTCTAAAAATTACAAAAAATAAATATAAAATTGTTAAGTTCCGAAATAATTATTCCCATAATAATTCACTAAAATTTCTGTATCAATGTATTTTTTATTCTAAAAATTACAAAAAATAAATATAAAATTGTTAAGTACCGAAATAATTATTCCCATAATAATTCACTAAAATTTCTGTATCAATGTATTTTTTATTCTAAAAATTACAAAAAATAAATATAAAATTGTTAAGTACCGAAATAATTATTCCCATAATAATTCACTAAAATTTCTGTATCAATGTATTTTTTATTCTAAAAATTACAAAAAATAAATATAAAATTGTTAAGTTCCAAAATAATTATTCCCATAATAATACACTAAAATTTCTGTATCAATGTATTTTTTATTCTAAATATTACAAAAAATAAATATAAAATTGTTAAGTTCCGAAATAATTATTCCCATAATAATTCACTAAAATTTCTGTATCAATGTATTTTTTATTCTAAAAATTACAAAGAATAAATATAAATTTGTTAAGTTCCGAAATAATTATTCCCATAATAATTCACTAAAATTTCTGTATCAAGGTATTTTTTATTCTAAAAATTACAAAAAATAAATATAAAATTGTTAAGTTCCGAAATAATTATTCCCATAATAATTCACTAAAATTTCTGTATCAAGGTATTTTTTATTCTAAAAATTACAAAAAATAAATATAAAATTGTTAAGTTCCGAAATAATTATTCCCATAATAATTCACTTAAATTTCTGTATCAATATATTTTTTATTCTAAAAATTACAAAAAATAAATATAAAATTGTTAAGTTCCGAAATAATTATTCCCATAATAATTCACTAAAATTTCTTTATCAATGTATTTTTTATTCTAAAAATTACAAAAAATAAATATAAAATTGTTAAGTTCCGAAATAATTATTCCCATAATAATTCACTAAAATTTCTGTATCAATGTATTTTTTATTCTAAAAATTACAAAAAATAAATATAAAATTGTTAAGTTCCGAAATAATTATTCCCATAATAATTCACTAAAATTTCTGTATCAATGTATTTTTTATTCTAAAAATTACAAAAAATAAATATAAAATTGTTAAGTTCCGAAATAATTATTCCCATAATAATTCACTAAAATTTCTTTATCAATGTATTTTTTATTCTAAAAATTACAAAAAATAAATATAAAATTGTTAAGTTCCGAAATAATTATTCCCATAATAATTCACTAAAATTTCTGTATCAATGTATTTTTTATTCTAAAAATTACAAAAAATAAATATAAAATTGTTAAGTTCCGAAATAATTATTCCCATAATAATTCACTAAAATTTCTGTATCAATTTATTTTTTATTCTAAAAATTACAAAAAATAAATATAAAATTGTTAAGTTCCGAAATAATTATTCCCATAATAATTCACTAAAATTTCTTTATCAATGTATTTTTTATTCTAAAAATTACAAAAAATAAATATAAAATTGTTAAGTTCCGAAATAATTATTCCCATAATAATTCACTAAAATTTCTGTATCAATGTATTTTTTATTCTAAAAATTACAAAAAATAAATATAAAATTGTTAAGTTCCGAAATAATTATTCCCATAATAATTCACTAAAATTTCTGTATCAATGTATTTTTTATTCTAAAAATTACAAAAAATAAATATAAAATTGTTAAGTTCCGAAATAATTATTCCCATAATAATTCACTAAAATTTCTTTATCAATGTATTTTTTATTCTAAAAATTACAAAAAATAAATATAAAATTGTTAAGTTCCGAAATAATTATTCCCATAATAATTCACTAAAATTTCTGTATCAATGTATTTTTTATTCTAAAAATTACAAAAAATAAATATAAAATTGTTAAGTTCCGAAATAATTATTCCCATAATAATTCACTAAAATTTCTGTATCAATGTATTTTTTATTCTAAAAATTACAAAAAATAAATATAAAATTGTTAAGTTCCGAAATAATTATTCCCATAATAATTCACTAAAATTTCTGTATCAATGTATTTTTTATTCTAAAAATTACAAAAAATAAATATAAAATTGTTAAGTTCCGAAATAATTATTCCCATAATAATTCACTAAAATTTCTGTATCAATGTATTTTTTATTGTATCAATATATTTTTTATTCTTGCCCTGCATGGTCAGAGACGGAGAAAATTTTCGCCTCTCTTCCTTACATTTGACCTGTCAATCATTTTTCCTCTCTCCCTCCCATCATCTCCGGTTACGGTACTCAACCCAACAAATGTTCGAACCTCTGTATGTTCGTCAAAATGTACCGAAAAAATTCGAAAAAAATATTTTTAAAGCCAGCTCGATGAGAGCTTTCGAATGATATATAATTCGCCATATCTATCTTGATTTTTAAAATTAAAAATTTTTGGCCGGAAATTTCTGCCGGAAAAACTCACTAAAATATTCAAAAAATCATAACTTTTTCAAGATAGATCTTTTTTTAAATTTTAAAATCTTATCCGATGAAGAAAAATCTGCTTAATCCAGGAAAAATACACTCAGCCCGAACCATTGGCAAAAATCCCGAAAAATTTTCAAAAAACCGAAAAATTTTGGGTTTTTCGAAAATTGACCACTACGGGGTCATTTTAGAATTTTTTCGAAATTTTTTTACCTCAAAAAATTTCTAATTTTTTGCCCAATTTTATAAAGGAATCCTCATGCAAAAAACCCTATCCGTTCCAAAGTTATGGCGATTTAAAAAATCCCGAAAACCCCATTGAAAAATTCGAGGGGTCAAAAATTTTTAATTTTGACAAAAAAACGTGTTTTATAGTGTAATCTTACACGCTGAGTACGAATCCGTTGTCGGAAAAATTCTAAAAATTTTTTTAACAAAGTTAGAGTCTGAAAACCATTTCAGTCCCAGACCCAAAATCCCGGATCTCAACCCACAAACTTCGAAATTAGATATTTTGGCTAATCCCATTAGAATACCCTTCTGATATGCTTTCGAATGACTACTCATTCGACCATATCCCTTGAAATCTCAAATCCCGGAAATGTCGAATCTCGAACATCGACTTCTAAAAGTTCAAATTTTGAAATTTTTATTAATCCCAGTGAACTCCTCTCACTGCCCGCTCTCGAATGACTACTCATTCGACAATATTTGCAATACCGAAAATCCCGGATTTCGAAGTTCGACATCGAATTTCGACTTTAGACACTCTCATATATCCGACTGATCTCCCCTCATTATCCCCTCTTGAATGACTACTCACTTGCCCATAGTTCCCACTCCCCTAAATCCCGGATTTCGAAGTTCGACTTCGAACTTCAACATTCGATACTATCCTTTCTCTTTAGACTCCCCTGATCATCCCCTCTTGAATGACTACCCACTCATCCATATATCTCAATCCCGAAAATCCCGGATTTCGAAGTTCGAACTCCGAACTTCGACTTTCGACATTATCCCTTTTCCCATTTAACTTCACTTACTCCCAGCTCTCAAACGACTACCTACTCACCCATACTTAGAAATCCCAAAAAACCCGGATCCCGAAGTTCGACCCCTCAAAACTTGCTTCAACCTCCCCTGCTTCAACTCGAAACTTGCTTCAGTTTCGACTTTACCTTGTTTCAACTCGAAATTTCACCCATCAATCACATTTTCTTTCTCACCTATAAGATATGCCCCCAGGATTTCGTCATTTCCGAAAAATCGGACATTTTACCGAAAAACCAATTTTGTGTCAGGCATATCGACCTTTAGACTTGACATTTCGACATCGGGTTTTTTGGTTTCATCATCTCCAAATCAAGCTTCAACGCCCTACCGGCGGAACTTTTTTTCTATCTTTATCCGTTCCGGAGATATCCTCGGTACCGACACGATTTAGGTACAAAGAATAGAGGTAACCCCAAAGTCATAATTTTCCTGAATACTACATGAAATTTGACCCCGGACATGTAAAACTTTCAAGCCCGTATCTCAACTCTGTAAAGAGCTAGACTTTTTTCTAGCCAAGTAACTTTTTTTATAAATATATAGTAAAAATAAATATAAAATTGTTAAGTTCCGAAATAATTATTCCCATAATAATTCACTAAAATTTCTTTATCAATGTATTTTTTATTCTAAAAATTACAAAAAATAAATATAAAATTGTTAAGTTCCGAAATAATTATTCCCATAATAATTCACTAAAATTTCTGTATCAATGTATTTTTTATTCTAAAAATTACAAAAAATAAATATAAAATTGTTAAGTACCGAAATAATTATTCCCATAATAATTCACTAAAATTTCTGTATCAATGTATTTTTTATTCTAAAAATTACAAAAAATAAATATAAAATTGTTAAGTACCGAAATAATTATTCCCATAATAATTCACTAAAATTTCTGTATCAATGTATTTTTTATTCTAAAAATTACAAAAAATAAATATAAAATTGTTAAGTTCCGAAATAATTATTCCCATAATAATTCACTAAAATTTCTTTATCAATGTATTTTTTATTCTAAAAATTACAAAAAATAAATATAAAATTGTTAAGTTCCGAAATAATTATTCCCATAATAATTCACTAAAATTTCTGTATCAATGTATTTTTTATTCTAAAAATTACAAAAAATAAATATAAAATTGTTAAGTTCCGAAATAATTATTCCCATAATAATTCACTAAAATTTCTGTATCAATGTATTTTTTATTCTAAAAATTACAAAAAATAAATATAAAATTGTTAAGTTCCGAAATAATTATTCCCATAATAATTCACTAAAATTTCTTTATCAATGTATTTTTTATTCTAAAAATTACAAAAAATAAATATAAAATTGTTAAGTTCCGAAATAATTATTCCCATAATAATTCACTAAAATTTCTTTATCAATGTATTTTTTATTCTAAAAATTACAAAAAATAAATATAAAATTGTTAAGTTCCGAAATAATTATTCCCATAATAATTCACTAAAATTTCTGTATCAATGTATTTTTTATTCTAAAAATTACAAAAAATAAATATAAAATTGTTAAGTTCCGAAATAATTATTCCCATAATAATTCACTAAAATTTCTGTATCAATGTATTTTTTATTCTAAAAATTACAAAAAATAAATATAAAATTGTTAAGTTCCGAAATAATTATTCCCATAATAATTCACTAAAATTTCTGTATCAATGTATTTTTTATTCTAAAAATTACAAAAAATAAATATAAAATTGTTAAGTTCCGAAATAATTATTCCCATAATAATTCACTAAAATTTCTGTATCAATGTATTTTTTATTCTAAAAATTACAAAAAATAAATATAAAATTGTTAAGTTCCGAAATAATTATTCCCATAATAATTCACTAAAATTTCTTTATCAATGTATTTTTTATTCTAAAAATTACAAAAAATAAATATAAAATTGTTAAGTTCCGAAATAATTATTCCCATAATAATTCACTAAAATTTCTGTATCAATGTATTTTTTATTCTAAAAATTACAAAAAATAAATATAAAATTGTTAAGTTCCGAAATAATTATTCCCATAATAATTCACTAAAATTTCTGTATCAATGTATTTTTTATTCTAAAAATTACAAAAAATAAATATAAAATTGTTAAGTTCCGAAATAGATACGCGGTTCCAAGATACGCGGTTCCAAGTTTGTCCGTCTTATTGACCCAAAAGAACGTGAGAATCTCTACCTTTATGACGACTTGATGAGACAAAATAGCAGTCAAATCAAAAACATTTTTAAAATTTTTCAAAATTTATTTTAGGTAGATGTTGAAAATCCAGATTTAATTAAATTTCCACTCTTCTAATGTAAAATGTTATGATAGTGTTGTGGGGGAAGGGCAATGTTTGTTTATTCCAAAAGGATGGTTTCACCATGTCCGGGGTAAATTTAAATACTTCAAATTTATAAAAATAAACTTAAAATCAGAATTTTTAATAAAAAAAAGAAAATCAGAATTAATTAAATTCTGTAAAAATTAAATTCGAAAAAAAATTCAGATTTTTTTATTTTTACATCATTAGAGCCAAACATTTCTGCTTCAATTTGGTTTGGATAGATACACTTTGAACATTAATTTATTTTGAAATTTTTTTGACTTTTATTTAATGTTACACCCCATATATTAATGTTCAAAATGTCATATATAAGGTAATAAAGGGATATAATGTTCACGTCTATAATGTTTACTTCCCGATTTAAAGAACCCCTAGCCTAGAAATTGCCATTTATCTCATAATGGTCAAACTTCAATTTTTTATTTTAATAAAATTATTTTAGTGGAATACCGTATTTATTCTAATAGAATGGCCGCCATTCTATTTTTCGATACCCCCAAAAAAAGGGCCATTCAAATGGAGGTGGCCATTCTATTTTTCATAGGTAGGAAGTAGAGATTTGACGAACCAAATGTCCGATCTAATATTTTTTGAATTCGAAATTTTACCGAATTATTTAGTAAAATTCAATATTTTGAATTTGTCTAGTTAATTTCCCCCTCATTGTCAGTATCACTGCTTAACTCAAAAGTTCTGCCTGTTGACAATGAGTTAAATAGCAAAGTCTGATTAGCATTAATGCCACACAATCAAAATTTCCTGTACAGTTGGGTCCTAATTGTTTGTGCTATTGAAAAATTTGGTCATGATATGGTAAAGTGATCAAGAATCGTTTAAGGGGTTTTGAAGGATATTGATGAATTTGGATGAATTAAATTGATATCAGGGTAATTTTAGGGACATAAAAAATTTGTTTGGATTCGGAGTGATAGTGAAGGAGTTGGATATTTTAAGGAGTGAAGTTGGATTTTTTCCTTCGATATTTTACCCAAATCCTTTTAATCTCTTGTTATCTCTCTTAATCCTCGAAAATCCCCTGATATCCCTCTTAATCCCTTTAATATCCCTTTTAATCCCCTTATCCATCTTAATCGCCTCAAAATTATCATAATTATCCAAAAAAGTAATATTAGACTAGATAATAAGGGGAATAAATAAATAGTATGTGTTAGGTAGTTTAAAGTTAAAAAGAGCCATTCAATCGGAGGGCCATTCAAATGGAGGGGCCATTCAATTAGAATTAATACGGTATATTGCTGTCGTTTTTATGATTTCTTCAAAAGCATCAGCATCTCTTCTCTTAGCATCACTCCTCCATAGAAACTCAAAGATAGCTACCACTGTGTTTTTTATTTCGCTTTTTAGCAGATCACCAGGTCATTTTAATATTTTGGGTGTGAGCGCCTATTTTAACGTATCCAGTATCAGGATCCACAAAATTGTATTTGTGGTTTACAGTCAGGTGTGTGTATGTTCCATCGGCTCCAATCATGTTATAGGCTCGCCAACAATTATTAAGATATTATGGAAATAAATATTTCTGAACTTGATAATTTTATATTTATTTGTTGTAAATTTTCGAAGATAAAATAGTTTGATAACGATATTTTATTTAGACTATTATAATTATTTCGGAACTTAATAGATTTATATTTATTTGTTGTAAATTTTCGAAGATAAAATAGTTTGTTAACGAGATTTTATTTAGATATTATGGAAATAATTATTTCTGAACTTGATAATTTTATATTTATTTGTTGTAAATTTTCGAAGATAAAATAGTTTGATACAGAAATTTTAGTAAATTATTATGGGAATAATTATTTCGGAACTTAATAATTTTATATTTATTTGTTGTAAATTTTCGAAGATAAAATAGTTTGTTAACGAGATTTTATTTAGATATTATGGAAATAATTATTTCTGAACTTGATAATTTTATATTTATTTGTTGTAAATTTTCGAAGATAAAATAGTTTGATTACGAGAATTTACGATAAATAAATATAAAATTATTATGTTCCGAAATAATTATAATAGTCTAAATAAAATCTCGCTATCAAACTATTTTATCTTCGAAAATTTACAAAAAATAAATATAAAATTATTAAGTTCCGAAATAATTATAATAGTCTGAATAAAATCCCGCTATCAAACTATTTTATCTTCGAAAATTTACAAAAAATAAATATAAAATTATTAAGTTCCGAAATAATTATAATAGTCTAAATAAAATCTCGCTATCAAACTATTTTATCTTCGAAAATTTACAACAAATAAATATAAAATTATTAAGTTCCGAAATAATTATAATAGTCTGAATAAAATCCCGCTATAAAATTATTTTATCTTCGAGAATTTACGATAAATAAATATAAAATTATTAAGTTCCGAAATAATTATAATAGTCTAAATAAAATCTCGCTATCAAACTATTTTATCTTCGAAAATTTACAACAAATAAATATAAAATTATTAAGTTCCGAAATAATTATAAAAGTCTGAATAAAATCCCGCTATAAAATTATTTTATCTTCGAGAATTTACGATAAATAAATATAAAATTATTATGTTCCGAAATAATTATAATAGTCTGAATAAAATCCCGCTATCAAACTATTTTATCTTCGAAAATTTACAACAAATAAATATAAAATTATTAAGTTCCGAAATAATTATAATAGTCTAAATAAAATCTCGCTATCAAACTATTTTATCTTCGAAAATTTACAACAAATAAATATAAATTATTAAGTTCCGAAATAATTATTTCCATAATAGTCTGAATAAAATCTCGCTATCAAACTATTTTATCTTCGAGAATTTACAACAAATAAATATAAAATTATTAAGTTCCGAAATAATTATAATAGTCTAAATAAAATCTCGCTATCAAACTATTTTATCTTCGAAAATTTACAACAAATAAATATAAAATTATTAAGTTCCGAAATAATTATAATAGTCTGAATAAAATCCCGCTATAAAATTATTTTATCTTCGAGAATTTACGATAAATAATTATAAAATTATTATGTTCCGAAATAATTATAATAGTCTGAATAAAATCTCGCTATCAAACTATTTTATCTTCGAAAATTTACAACAAATAAATATAAAATTATTAAGTTCCGAAATAATTATAATAGTCTAAATAAAATCTCGCTATCAAACTATTTTATCTTCGAAAATTTACAAAAAATAAATATAAAATTATTAAGTTCCGAAATAATTATAATAGTCTGAATAAAATCCCGCTATCAAACTATTTTATCTTCGAAAATTTACAAAAAATAAATATAAAATTATTAAGTTCCGAAATAATTATAATAGTCTAAATAAAATCTCGCTATCAAACTATTTTATCTTCGAAAATTTACAACAAATAAATATAAAATTATTAAGTTCCGAAATAATTATAATAGTCTGAATAAAATCCCGCTATAAAATTATTTTATCTTCGAGAATTTACGATAAATAAATATAAAATTATTAAGTTCCGAAATAATTATAATAGTCTAAATAAAATCTCGCTATCAAACTATTTTATCTTCGAAAATTTACAACAAATAAATATAAAATTATTAAGTTCCGAAATAATTATAAAAGTCTGAATAAAATCCCGCTATAAAATTATTTTATCTTCGAGAATTTACGATAAATAAATATAAAATTATTATGTTCCGAAATAATTATAATAGTCTGAATAAAATCCCGCTATCAAACTATTTTATCTTCGAAAATTTACAACAAATAAATATAAAATTATTAAGTTCCGAAATAATTATAATAGTCTAAATAAAATCTCGCTATCAAACTATTTTATCTTCGAAAATTTACAACAAATAAATATAAATTATTAAGTTCCGAAATAATTATTTCCATAATAGTCTGAATAAAATCTCGCTATCAAACTATTTTATCTTCGAGAATTTACGATAAATAAATATAAAATTATTATGTTCCGAAATAATTATAATAGTCTGAATAAAATCCCGCTATCAAACTATTTTATCTTCGAAAATTTACAACAAATTAATATAAAATTATTAAGTTCCGAAATAATTATAATAGTCTGAATAAAATCCCGCTATCAAACTATTTTATCTTTGTTAATTTACAAAAAATAAATATAAAATTATTAAGTTCCGAAATAATTATTTCCATAATAGTCTGAATAAAATCTCGCTATCAAACTATTTTATCTTCGAAAATTTACAACAAATAAATATAAAATTATTAAGTTCCGAAATAATTATAATAGTCTAAATAAAATCTCGCTATCAAACTATTTTATCTTCGAAAATTTACAACAAATAAATATAAAATTATTAAGTTCCGAAATAATTATAATAGTCTGAATAAAATCCCGCTATAAAATTATTTTATCTTCGAGAATTTACGATAAATAATTATAAAATTATTATGTTCCGAAATAATTATAATAGTCTGAATAAAATCTCGCTATCAAACTATTTTATCTTCGAAAATTTACAACAAATAAATATAAAATTATTAAGTTCCGAAATAATTATAATAGTCTGAATAAAATCCCGCTATCAAACTATTTTATCTTCGAAAATTTACAAAAAATAAATATAAAATTATTAAGTTCCGAAATAATTATAATAGTCTGAATAAAATCCCGCTATCAAACTATTTTATCTTCGAAAATTTACAAAAAATAAATATAAAATTATTATGTTCCGAAATAATTATAATAGTCTGAATAAAATCTCGCTATCAAACTATTTTATTTTCGAAAATTTACAACAAATAAATATAAAATTATTAAGTTCCGAAATAATTATAATAGTCTGAATAAAATCCCGCTATAAAATTATTTTATCTTCGAGAATTTACGATAAATAATTATAAAATTATTATGTTCCGAAATAATTATAATAGTCTGAATAAAATCTCGCTATCAAACTATTTTATCTTCGAAAATTTACAACAAATAAATATAAAATTATTAAGTTCCGAAATAATTATAATAGTCTGAATAAAATCCCGCTATCAAACTATTTTATCTTCGAAAATTTACAAAAAATAAATATAAAATTATTAAGTTCCGAAATAATTATAATAGTCTGAATAAAATCCCGCTATAAAATTATTTTATCTTCGAGAATTTACGATAAATAATTATAAAATTATTATGTTCCGAAATAATTATAATAGTCTGAATAAAATCCCGCTATAAAATTATTTTATCTTCGAGAATTTACGATAAATAATTATAAAATTATTATGTTCCGAAATAATTATAATAGTCTGAATAAAATCTCGCTATCAAACTATTTTATCTTCGAAAATTTACAACAAATAAATATAAAATTATTAAGTTCCGAAATAATTATAATAGTCTGAATAAAATCTCGCTATCAAACTATTTTATCTTCGAAAATTTACAACAAATAAATATAAAATTATTAAGTTCCGAAATAATTATAATAGTCTGAATAAAATCCCGCTATCAAACTATTTTATCTTCGAAAATTTACAAAAAATAAATATAAAATTATTAAGTTACGAAATAATTATTTCCATAATAGTCTGAATAAAATCTCGCTATCAAACTATTTTATCTTCGAAAATTTACAACAAATAAATATAAAATTATTAAGTTCCGAAATAATTATAATAGTCTGAATAAAATCCCGCTATAAAATTATTTTATCTTCGAGAATTTACGATAAATAATTATAAAATTATTATGTTCCGAAATAATTATAATAGTCTGAATAAAATCTCGCTATCAAACTATTTTATCTTCGAAAATTTACAACAAATAAATATAAAATTATTAAGTTCCGAAATAATTATAATAGTCTGAATAAAATCCCGCTATCAAACTATTTTATCTTCGAAAATTTACAAAAAATAAATATAAAATTATTAAGTTCCGAAATAATTATAATAGTCTGAATAAAATCCCGCTATCAAACTATTTTATCTTCGAAAATTTACAAAAAATAAATATAAAATTATTAAGTTCCGAAATAATTATAATAGTCTGAATAAAATCCCGCTATAAAATTATTTTATCTTCGAGAATTTACGATAAATAAATATAAAATAATTATGTTCCGAAATAATTATAATAGTCTAAATAAAATCTCGCTATCAAACTATTTTATCTTCGAAAATTTACAACAAATAAATATAAACTTATTAAGTTCCGAAATAATTATAATAGTCTGAATAAAATCCCGCTATCAAACTATTTTATCTTCGAAAATTTACAAAAAATAAATATAAAATTATTAAGTTCCGAAATAATTATAATAGTCTGAATAAAATTTCGCTATAAAACTATTTTATCTTCGAAAATTTACAACAAATAAATATAAAATTATTAAGTTCCGAAATAATTATTTCCATAATATCTAAATAAAATCACTTTATCAAACTATTTAAATAAATATAAAGTATTAATTCCGAAATAATTATTTCCATAATATTATTTCTAAATAAAACCTCTTTATCAAACTATTTTATCTTCGAAAACAATGGTGCCCTCCCCTACTTACATTGCGTCGTCCTACTTCGGCGTAGTAATGGGTACAGCGCACTGACTTACCTTACTATACATGAGTTCACCTTCCTGGTTGTGTTGAGCATTTTCCTTTCTGATGACGATCAGGTTATCTTGTCTAACTATGATTGTTTTTTGTTTTGCTTCTGCCAAGAATTCTTTCCATCCTTTTGTTCAAGAATGTGTAGGTTAACGATCAAAACATATCAAGAAAGGCTGACATTCACTCGGTCTGGATAACATCAGAATAATGCCTTACCTTCAGTCGGTTGTTCCTGAATTTTAGAAATTGTAGTTACACTACCTTTACGTCGGCCTAGTGGCGAGTGGCGTCGGCGGTGGTGCCCAAAACTCGTCCATTTATTTCTTCGGCTTGCACTTCTAGTTCTATGTCGTGTAGGATTTTGTCCTATAGTTTTAAAATCCTAGTTTAATTCTATAATTAATTCAAAGTCCGATAAATAATTTATTTCTCAATATTAAAAATACAATTTATTTAATAGAGCTTTTCTGTCTTCTATTCAAAATTAATTGAATAGGAAAAAATTAAATAAAACCTGAACACCTAAATTTAAAATAAGTTCAAAGATTTTTCCAATTTCTTTTATTCTTTAAAAAAGGGTTTGCACAAACGCCTGACAATATTGAATGGAAAGGTTAAGATTGAAAAGTGAATGGAAGTGAAAAGGAATATGATTTTTTGTTGTTCAGGCTTTTGTTTTTAAAGCAAATTTTGTGGGCGGAATATATTAAAAATACGAACATTAAATTTGTTAATCATGAATCATTTTATTTTTAATATTTTCTTTTTCTTTTCTCGTTGCGAACGCGACACTCGGGGCGCCAAAGATTTATTGTTGTCGTGCCGCTGAGTTGTAAGAAGAAGAACACGTGCAAGTTGAAACAGAAAGGTTGCTAAAGGTGCTGGGTGTCGTTGGGCAAGTTCAGTCAAATCACGGGCTAAATTTTCTGCCGCATTTGGTGGAATATTATTGTTGTGATGGGAAAGCGCTGTTTGATTATTTTGTTGGCTACAATTAGCTAACGGATAATTTTTAGCCAAGTGTTGTTTGTTGCCACAAAGAAAACAACTTTTTATATAATTCTGTGTGGTCGTTTATTGAAATAATTAAAAGATCCACCAGTCTCCTCTCTAGAAATTTTTGGAATTTTGTAACTTGCCAACGGACGTGGTGCTGTTGAACTTGTAGTCGAGGCAAAATGCATTGTATTTGTTGTTCCAATTGCTGAAGTGAAAGGAATAAATGTATTTGTTGTTGATGATGGTCCAGAAATTTGTGTTGTCTGTCCACTGAGTGCCGAAGTAGAGCAAACATTTGAAACAATTGTGGGACGGTTTGCCAACCAACTTTCAAAAAGGGATTCCAATTTAGCTCTTTTGGCTTTCCTCTCTTCCTGATTGTTTTCCGGAGGGGTTCTTGGACTTTCCTGTATATTTCCAGTAAAATTTCCTTCTCCTGCAGTTTCTATCTGAATTTGGGGATTAGAAAGATTTGTGGGTTGAATGCCTATGTTTTCAAATACCATTTGTGGCTCAAAAGCCTCAATTTCATCCAACAGACTGTCCCATTGATTTTCCGGTGGAGTAGAAAGAGGAGAATAATTTCCTGGGTCTGCCATTAAAACACCAAATACACAAAACATTATTATTCCAACCAATAAATTCTTTTTAATCTCAACTGATATGAAAATCAGCCAATTTGAACTTCTTCCAGTTGAAGATTCATTAATTTCGGGTACAACCTTAATAATTAAAATCCAATTTTTATCTTCAAAAGATTTCAGACCTACTTCTTTTCCTGTTCCAGCATTAACATCCATTTTTATTTTAATCTCCTGATCTTTTGGTTCATCAGTAGCCAGCACATTTTCCTGAATATTTAAATTATTCCTAATTTCTTCGGTACCAATTTCTGTTACTATCATTTCATTAACCTGAATTTCTTCATCCTTTTCAATCACTAAACATACCAGTTTGGTAAAGGGCATTTTTATTATTTTTGAGGAAACTATTGAAAGTAAATATAATGTGATGGCTTCCTTTCCTTTAATAGCCAAGTTTTTATAAAAATGATTATTCATTAATAATATTCCATTTCCTAAATTATGTAATCTTTTTTCAGTCTCCTGTGTGCATACACATCCTCCCAAGTCAAAAAGTAAAAATAAGGTAAAGAAGAAACATTTTTATAGCCAAAAAACATGGGGGAATTTATGAATAAGCGAATGAAAAAATAGAATAAAATAAAAGATAAAATACAGATAAATATTCCTATTAATGGAGATCGTTTAGGAAGCCAGACTGGATGTGAAAATTCACCATAATGATCGCAATTTCCTTTGCGTTTCCAAACATGCCATACTCCATCCGAGTCTTTTTTAAAACAATTTCTTTATCTTCCAAGTGCCCCATGGCATTTAATGATCTACAAATTCGCTCTACCTCGTCAAGGTAAGCACGTAAAGATCCTACCGATTCATTAGCCATCGGTAAACCAATCGCTAATGGCTTTCTAATTTCCAAATTTTCTTACTAGCGCTTCCTTTAATGGCGCATAATGTTCCAAAATTGGCCTATAGCCTAAAACTGCTCTGTCTCTCCCCTTTAAACATTGGAGTAAATAATGGGCCTTTAGTCCGTCATCAATTCTCAGACAATCCACTGTCCTTTCAAATCCCTGCCAAAATTCCGGCCATCTTAACTGATCTCCCCAAAATTAGGGTAATCTGGCCTTTGGTAAATGCTGAGTTACCTCCATAAAATTATCCTGGTAATCATCCTAGAAGCATTTCTTGCTTCATTCCTTTCATCATTTCTTTCCTCATTTCTTGGTCTTACTCCTAATTCCTCTGAGTAAGCCGTGCTATCTTCAATAGCATCTGCTAGCAGAATGTCAATTTCATCTGCAATTTCTCTGCCTGAATCGATCCATTCGGCAATATGTCTTTCTCCTTGTGAGAAATTATTAAAAATTTGTTCCTCATTTTCAGTTCTTTAAATCCAGAAATGATAAAACACGTTTAACTTTTTTTCTTAATTTTCTTATTCTTTCGCAATTTGGCCAATTGATTCTTAGTGATGGTTGAGACTGGGAGTCGTTCAACAAACGCAGAAGGGAGCACTCGCACACGGCTGATTGGGAATTTGATTGGGGAGCTGGGCGGGGCGGTGGAGAATCCAAAATCATTTTCAGTTCCGGAGACGCAAGCGGTTGTGGTGGTTGCATCGGCAGTGGGATTTCATTCACAAGCAAGTTTGTTGGTGGGGGTATAGGTGATGGAGGAAGTATTGGTGGATGGGCAGTTGGTTTAGCGTTGATTGATATTTCTGAAAATTTAGAAGAAATTTCAGCGGTGGGGGCCGCCTGAAGTGAGGATTCGGTAGTTGCCACCAAATTGGTGTTAACATCCATTGGTTCGGGAGAAGAATCATTATTAATATTATTAAAATTTAAATATTTTCACAATTTATAAATTTCATTTTGGGGAATAGGGGTTCGAATATTTTTCGTTTTCATCTAAATTTAAATTTATATTATTGAGAGGTAGGAGAGCGGGGAGGGTCGCTACGGAGTATTAATTCTTCTAAATCATTTCTAATTTCCGACATTTCTATTGGTTGATCAATGGGGGGATTGGGACCGAGAAAAATATTTATGCAATAAGGCAGCTAATTTTAAAATAAGGAGTATAAATAATGAAACAAAGCAGCCTAAAAGTGAAAATATAGCTGCCGATGATTCTGGGTGTTCTTGGATGTATGAAGAGAGGGATTCCATACCGAAATAGAGGGCCGAGGTTATACCTGTAATTGTTTCGGAAACATTCCCTAATTCTAATTCAAGGAATGTGATGAGGGAACGATATTTGACCTATGGAGGGAAATGCTACCTGTTTGAATGGGAAGGTTAAATTCTTTTTTATTATTTAAGATTTCGGTAGCATCCTCGGCAAGGAGCCGCAATTCATCGCGGCAGGGTGCTGACATTTTCTGGGTTTCTGCACCGGCTGAGCTGTAGGATTTTGTCCCATAGTTTTAAAATCCTAGATTAATTCTATAATTAATTCAAAGTCCGATAAATAATTTATTTCTCAATATTAAAAATACAATTTATTTAAGAGAAGAAGAGTATATATTTTATAATAATTTTATTGAAAAGTGAATAAAGGAAGTGAAAACAATATATTTATAGCAATTGTTTTTGGAGGAAAGGAATTTCAAAATATATGAGTGGGAAATTTTTATAGTGATTAATAAATTTCATAATTTTAATAAGTTATTTATTAATTAATTGGAATTAATTAATTGGAATTAATTCGCAGGATGCGACAGTCCCGCGGCGAAAATTGGATGAATGGGTTGGACATTGAATAGTGGGAGAAGATTGTTAGGCAAATAAACAATAGGGACCATGGTGTTAGTTATAATGGGGTTTTGTGGTGGAGCTTGGGTTTTCGGAACTGAAAATTGATTTTGATTATTTTGTATGGGCCAGTTGGGGGTTACATTGTTGCAAGTTGTTATAATATGGGGCTTTCGCCCAACAATAGGGGGAACCGTGAATTTAATAGAATTTAGTGGTGGAATGTTCGATATATTTTTTTCTTAATTTTCTTATTCTTTCGCAATTTGGCCAATTGATTCTTAGTGATGGTTGAGGCTGGGAGTCATTCAACAAACCCAGAAGGGAGCACTCGCACACGGCTGATTGGGAATTTGATTGGGTTGCCGTTTCCTCATCGGCCTGACGTCAACAGAAGTTCATTCGAACACTCTTGTAGCAAAAATAATTCACAAAAATTTAGACGAAGCAATATTCTTATGTGTATGAGAACAGTTCACTGAAATAAATTTCCAAAGGCAAAAACTTAAACGAGCTACAGTAAACTATGAAATTTTAAGAAAAATCTGATTAATTTCAAAGTTTATTGATAGATAAAGTATTAACGAGATTATTTGCAGTTATTTTTCATGAAAATCTATTATATTTTTATTTTTCTGACATATATTGGTAGTTTTTTAAAAATTAAAAAAATTATTTTTCTTCTTTTCTTCCCCTTCTCTCCAGCAAAATTCTTAGCGACGGGTACCCCAACAATAAAGTTTGCAAGAACCAGGAAAAAGAAGCTTTATGAGTTAAATGAAGAGAGTCACTCAAATTTAGTGCTAAAAAATTTTTTAAGAATTGTCCGCAAAATTTGTCCGCAAAAATTTGCGGACAAATTTTGCCGATTTTTAAAATTAAAAATTTAACCAAAAATAGCTTCAGTTATGTGTGCAATCCAAGCCATTATATTTATTAAAAATAAAAGTTGAGAGTATTCAGTGCCTTAAAATCATTGGAATTATCCAAGAAAAATTGTTTAAAATTTTTTAAATTTATACTTGTTTTATAAGCAATTTGGCCAATAAAACTTAACAAGTTTGAATTAACTAGTTCCGGGTTGATATAGGCTACCTTAAATTTAAAAATTGAATTTAATTTTAAGTGGGGTCCGCACTTACGGTCTGCAAATTTTTGCGGATAATTTTTAAAAAGGTCCGCAAATATTTGCGGATTCTGTTTGCGGACATTTATAAAAGTCCGCAAATACTTGCGGGCTCTAATTTCCGTCCTAAATGTCAATACTCACAAAAATCAACAGCATAGCTGGAGGTATAATTAAAAACCAAAATATTCTTGCCAGTTCAAAATAATCATTATCATTTATTTTTTGATCTTTTAAATTTTCTTTCCCTTTAGTTTCTTCTTTGGAAATATTTTCGTATCGAAAATTGATAAATTCTCTTGATATTCTTTGCATATTTAATGAAAATGAACTGAAAAATAATTTATAAATTTTTGTCCGCAAAAATTTTTGCGGACACATTTTTGCGGACTTTCTGCAAAAAATGTCCGCAAATTTTTGCGCATTAGCATTATTTTAAATAGCCCACTTGTATAACATAACAAGAACGTTTAACCACGAAGGAATGAAAACCAAAACTTTTTCTTTAAGTATAGCATCAATAATGCCTGAAGTACATCTTTCTATAGACATAAATGGGATCCATCTAGTATTTATTAGGAAATTTTAATTAAAAAAATTTCAAATTTTGCCTAGAAATAGGCCTCAATCCTTTATCCAAAATCATTGGAGTTCTAACAAAATAAGGGCAAATAGTTGTACATTTAATTACTTCTTCCAAGCCTTTATCTCTCAATTCCATTCTCAAACATTCCATTGCCCCTCTAACGGCAAATTTTGTTGGACTTGAAATAGGGAAGGGAAAGATGATTTTTAAAAATTCTAGAAATTTATTTTGGCATTTTTGGGATTGTGTAGATAGAGTGGCTTTATCAGAAAGTTTTTTGCGGACCTTGTTTGATTTTTGTCCGCAAACTTTTTGCGGACGTCCGCAAAATTTTTGCGGACAGAATTTTTGTCCGCAATTTTTTGCGGACAAATTTTCTCAAATTTAAAAATTAAAACCAATAAGCCATTCCAAAAGTTTCTCCAAAAAATCCGGCAATTGAACAAATTGCTACTATTTGACCATTTTTATTTTTTTCCATGTCTGGAAGGAATGCTCTAATTGTCTAAAATATAAAAAAGAAAATTTTATTTTTTATGGTTGTATTTTTGTTTCAAATTTAAAGGTTCTCTTCGTCTTTTGACTGTTAAGTCCGCAAAAATTGTCCGCAAATCTTGTCCGCAAATTTTGTCTGCAAATTTAGTCCGCAAAAGCTGTCCGCAAAAGTTGTCCGCAAAATTTATCCGCAAAATCTAAGTTGTCCGCAAATGTTGTCCGCAAAAGTTGTCCGCAAAATTTATCCGCAAAATCTAAGTTGTCCGCAAATGTTGTCCGCAAAAGTTGTCCGCAAATGTTGTCCGGGGGTCACTTTAGTACGTGGGTCCCGGAGTTAATATACAAATGTTATACCATTCGAAAGAGCTCCTCGAGCTGAGTCGAATGACACCAGTTTTAGCCCGAGGAAAAATTTTTGGACCGAGATATAAGTCCCCGAAATTTGAAAAAGCATAGGGGGGACCAAGCACTTTTTTGGGGTGAAAAATTCGAATATGAGAATTATACCTCATTCGAAAGAGCTCGACAAGCTGAGTCGAATGACACCAAAATCACCATGATTGAACAAGATTAGACAAAGTTATGATACAAAAAACAAAAAACCTAAACCTATGAAGCGTCGGCAAGGCGCTTGTGCAAAACCCCGCGCTTCGCGCGGGGTTTTGCGGCACGCGCCTCGCGGGGAGTCTACGAGTGCTGGGTCTGGGCTCGTAACATAAACCTATTCCTATCTCCCTTGCTCTGGACGTATTTGGGGCCTCCGTAGCAGCAAAAATCTCCACAGATGCCATAGGTAAGGAGCTGAAATAAAAGATCATAACTTTGTCCAATCAAGTCGGATTTTGTTGATTTTGGTGTCATTCGACTCAGCTAGAGGAGCTCTTTCGAATGAGGTATCATTTGCATTTTCGAATTTTTCACCCCAAAAAAGTGCTTGGTGCCCCCTATGCTTTTTCAAATTTCGGGACCTATATCTCGGTCCAAAAATTTTTCCTCGGGCTAAAACTGGTGTCATTCGACTCAGCTCGAGGAGCTCTTTCGAATGGTATACCAATTGTATATTAACTCCGGGACCCACGTACTAAAGTACAGCCGTTGTCCGCAAAAGTTGTCCGCAAAATTTATCCGCAAAATCTAAGTTGTCCGCAAATGTTATCCGCAAAATCTAAGTTGTCCGCAAAAGTTATCCGCAAAAGTTGTCCGCAAACATAGTAACCTGTTTTTAATCTTTATAATTAATAAAAACTTAAATTAATTGTCCCAATAACATTAACATTAAAAGCTGTTTTAATTTCTTCACTTTTAAGTTTATTTGTTAAAGCAAAATAAAGAATTGCTGCATTACATATTACAATATCCACAGAACCTTTTTTAATTAATTTATTTAATTAATTAACATTAATTAATTCACCAAATTTTTCATTAATTTCTTTTACACATGCTTTCATTGAATCCTCATCAGAAATATCACACTCCCAAGCTTCTGCTACACCCCCAAGTTTATTTATTTCTTGAGCTACTTGTTCTGCTCCTTTCTGGGAATTTTTAAAATAATTAAAAATATTTTTAATTTAAAAAATCAGAATTTCTAAAAGCCAGAATTTCTAAAAATCAGAATATTTAAAAATCAGAATATTTAAAAAATCACAATTTTAAATAGAAAATAAACTTTAAATCAGAATTTTTAATTAGTAAATAAACTTTAATAAATCAGAATTTTCGATAAGCTGTTTTTCAGAATTTTATTTCAGAATTTTAAACAAACTTGAAATAAAACTTGAAATAAATCAGAATTTACTAAAAATAAACTTGAATTATTTTTTAAAAATTTCAGAAATTCTGAAATTTAATTTTAAATAATTATTTATATTTATTTATTTATTACCAAATTTCTATCAATTATAGCAACCTGAGCACCCAACTTGTCAGGTTCTGAGAATAACTCAGCTAAGCGTTTGCCCTTTATAAAATATCTTTTTTAAGGAAAATTTTTTTTTAATTTTTCAGAATTTTAAATAAAAATCAGAATTTTTTAAAAATCTGAATTTTTATTTAATCAAATTTTACAATTCCCGAAGCTCCACCAGTAATAACAACAGTCTTCCCCCGTACACATTTACGCCTTAATCGCAACCACCTCCACAAATCTTTGGGTAATCCAACAAATAAAAGAATTAAAATAACACCCAAAACATGCGATAATCGAGAGAATATTGATTCCTTTGGGGAATAATTTTTAACATTTTTTATTTTAGTTTCAAATTGTTTTTTATTTTTTATTGTTTCTGCTTCCATTTTGTTGGGGCGTCGATAAGGGGATTTTTCTTCTGAAATTTAAATAAATAAAAATAAACTTGAATCCGAAATAGAAAATCAGAATTAAAGAGTCAGAATAAAAAGTCAGAATATAAAATCAGAATTAAAATCAGAATTTAAAAATCAGAATTTAAAATCAGAATTAAAAAATCAGAATTTAAAAATCAGAATTAAAAATAAGAATTAAAAATCAGAATTTAAAATCCGAATTAAAAATTAGAATTAAAAATCAGAATTAAAAAATCAGAATTAAAAAATCAGAATTAAAAAATCAGAATTAAAAATAAGAATTAAAAATCAGAATTTAAAATCCGAATTAAAAATTAGAATTAAAAATCAGAATTTGAAAATCAGAATTAAAAAATCAGAATTTAAAATCCGAATTAAAAATTAGAATTAAAAATCAGAATTTGAAAATCAGAATTAAAAAATCAGAATTAAAAATAAGAATTAAAAATCAGAATTTAAAATCCGAATTAAAAATTAGAATTAAAAATCAGAATTTGAAAATCAGAATTAAAAAATCAGAATTAAAAATCAGAATTTAAAAATCAGAATTAAAAAATCAGAATTAAAAATAAGAAATAGTATAATTTTATTTGGATAAACTATAAATCAGAATTTTAATAAATAAACTTGAATTAAGAGTTACTAGTTTAGTGTTAATAAAACCAGAATCAGAATTCTAACAAATAAACTCAACGCTATTTAAATCAGAATTTATTTTACAGAATTAAAATATAAATCAGAATTATATAAAACATAAAATCAGAATAATTAAATCAGAATTTTTAATTAATAAAATAAATCAGAATTATTATTCAGAATTAAATCAGAATTAATAATTAAACTTAATAATTAAACTTAAAATCAGAATTTTTAATAAAAAAATAATATGTACTATTAGGAGGAAACAAATTCTTTTTTTTGTATTAAAAGCTAAAAATTACCGGAATAAAAAGAAGCATCCATCATTTTTTAAAAATAAATAGCTAGTAAATAAAAACAAAATAACAATAACTAATTGATAAAAATCTTTATCTATTTTTTGGGTAATTTTATCGGAGAAAAATAATTTTTTTTTGGTTCCATTAAATTGTCCAATTTATTTGATTTTTGCAATGATTTGTTAGAAAAAATAAAATAAAAATTAGTGTAAATTTGTTTGATAATTTTGCAAGGGAAAATTAATATGTTTAATTGGAAATTCTGATTTAAATTTAAAAATTCTGGTTTAATTATAATTCTGATTTAATAAAATAAAAGTTTTTAATTCTGATTTAAATTCAAGTTTAAATTAATAATTCTGGTTTAATTACAGAATCAGAATTTAACTAAAAATTCTGGTTTAAATTAAAAATTCTGGTATAATTCTTTTTAACTAATAAGTTTAATTGAAAATTCTGATTTAATTATAATTCTGATTTAATAAAATTGAAGTTTTTAATTCTGATTTAAATAAAAATTCTGGTTTAAATTAATAATTCTGGTATAATAATTCTGGTATAATTCTGTTATAACTAATAAGATTAAAGTTTAAATGAAAATTCTGATTTATACAGAATTTACTTTTAATTTCGTCTTAATTAATAATTCTGATTTAATTAATAAGAATTAAAGTTTAATTAATTCTGATTTAATAAAATTCTGGTTTAAGCATTTAGAATTCTGATTTGAACAGAATTCAAGTTTAAATAAAATTCTGATTTTTAATTATAGAATAATTTAAGTTTAATTAATTAATTAAATAGGCAGGAAAATTTAAATCGAAATTGATTCAAATAAAATTTTTCTTGAGATGTTTAAATATTTTTTATTTTTTTACTGGTCAAGGTCATTGCTTCTCGTTAACGTTTTCTCATTAAATATTAATCGAAAAATGGGACAATTTACCGTCGGATTTTTCACTGAACTGGATTTTCCGTGGAATACCCCCCCTCTTTGTCGCAAGGCCGCTTAATCGCAGACTTATAACTTTTAAAGGGATGTCTATTTTGGATTTGATAGAAATTTTTTGATAAAAATTTTTCACTTGAAAGAAAATTAGCTACAAATTAAGTGAAAAGAAACATTTATGGGAGCTTTTTAAAAGGGGGCGTCGATAATTGGGATACGCCCAAATAGGCGTGCGGCCATAACGGCGCAAAGCCATAACTAGCGTGTAAATTTCTGGATCCTATTAATTTTGGTACCATTCTCTTTAGCTCGATTTGGGGAATCGTTTAATACCAAATTTGGTAAAATTTGGAAATCATGAAGCAAGTTATGGCTTTGCGCCGTTATGGCCGCGCGCCTAATTGGGCTTACCCTCGATAAGTGTCACTGCGATTATATGGCCTTTCTTTGTGAATTTAAAAATTTTATAAATAAAAAATTTTTTTTTTCGGATTTCAGTTTAAAATTTAAAGTAAAAATGGTCGATACAAACAACAACAATAATAGTCAACTTGACCAAGAAGAAAGCCTAACTACTTCTGCATCTTTGCCTGATACTAAATTTGTGACCAACAAGGAACGGCAAATTTATGGATGGATTGACCAAATATTGCGTATTGAATGTATGTAGGTTTGTTTAAATTAAAAGGAGGGAGGTTGATTAGGAGGGGAATTTTAGAAAAATTGATTTGATCCGCAAAAATACGATTTTAATTTTGCGGACTTTGCGGACAAATTTTTTTCTTGCGGACTTTTTTCTCTTTCGGACTGCCTTTATCTTTTTTTATTGATGTCCTCGGCATATTCTAGTATCCTGAACACATTTAAATGAACTCTTTTGAGTTAGCTATAAGGAGAGATCCTTTGGTTCCTTCTTATGTTAAATTTTTTACGGATTTTTTGAAATTAGATTTTTTTCTGAAAATTTTTATTAATTTATAATTTTGAGGGACTTTTTTTGTGTATATGACCTATTTTATTTGTATCAAGTTTATTTTCTAGGTAAGGGCTGGGGCTATTTACTTACAAGATTTAACCGCTAATTTTGCGGATAATTTTTGCGGATTTTGAAAATTTTTCTATCAAACTTTTTTCGCTGCTATTTTTTATTTTTCGTCTTTTTCTCTCAAATTCAGGTTCCTTGCTTTTTAAAGTTGCGGATAACTTTTGCGGACAATTTTTTTGTGAATATTTTTCATTAAAAGTTCCGAACAGGGTTTAATTTATTTTTTTTTATTTTTTTAGTGATTGACGGCCGTGTTTACCAAGGCATTTTGTTATGTGTAGACAATCAATCTAACATTATTTTGGTTTAATTTAAATTTTTTTTTGAAATTTAAAAAAAAATTTTAAGGGAGATTCTCGTGAATATTGGATTAAAAGTGTCAAAAAAGACAAAATTTCACAGTCTCCGTCCGCTCAAAACAATTTGGAGTCAAACGAATCTTCTTTAAAAACCAAAAAACAAAAGAAAAGAAACAAAAAAGGAGGGAAACAAAAGGAGGAAGTTGAAGAAGTTGAGACGAATTTTGGGAGGAAAAAGGAACTGTCGCCTATGAGGAAGGTTTTTAAATATTTTTTGGGATTATTTTTGGGGTCCAAAACGCCTTTTCCTCCGTTCCGTGTTTTAATTTTTGGTGGGGTCTAGTATTTCTTGGAGAAAAATTGACTCATTGTCAACTCCTCGAAGTGAATGGAACGGTACCAAAGGTGGGGGCAGACTTCGAGATACATACACCCTGAAAATCGAAAAACCTTAGGGGGAGGGTTGGGGCAAGCTCATTTTGGAGTGAAGAATTCGAAAGGCAAATGATATGTATTTTGTTTGAAAGAGCTCTCCGAGCTGAGTTTCTAACGAAACCGAACGACCAGTTGCTGCCTCCTATCATTTTCCCCATTTTAAGAGACCTACAGCCCCCATCAGCTCCAGCCTTTTAAACACACGGCGCTCCGTACCTTTTCTAGAGTTCTCGGATTTATTAGTATCCCCCCTCCAACACTCCAGTGGATCTGGGACTATCTTTTCTTATTAAATTAATTTTTTATATGTACCTGAAAACTTTTTTAAGGTTGGAATGGCAATGATTGCAAAAAGGTACATTAAGCACATTTATTTGGTTGAATCGCCTGATGAAGAATGACTTTTAAGAATGTCTAAGTTACGGGGTTTAAAATAATGTAGTTCTCTACCTCTCCAAGTAACTTTTGTTTTGTTTTTTTTTTAATTTAAAAATATTTTATAAATTTTTAAATGATGGAAAATATTTTTTCTTTTTGTTTAAATTACATTTTTATATCAGAATTTATCTAATATTTTTTAATTTTTAAAAAATTTTAAATTTAACAAGTTAAAGGACTTAAGAAGAGAAATGTCGGTGACTTTACATACAACTGCTGGAAATATAAAAATTGAATTGTTTTGTGAAAAGTGTCCAAAGAGTAGTGAGGTTATTTTTTTATTTAATTTTTAAAATTTTAATATTTTTGGGTGATTTTTAGCTGAGGTGTTAAAAAGGTGTTAAAAAAAGGAATTTTTCTGCTTGGATTTAAATAAATTGTTCCACTAATAAATATAAAAATAAAATTAAGTTCTTTTCCAATTATTCCTAAATTCTTACTAAAGTTAAATTTTTAGCGAAACCTCAGTTATAAAATTAACTGGCCCTCAGTTTGTTCGAACCATTGTCCTTTTTCAACACCTTATCCCACTTAACCAAAATACTTTGTACAAAAATTATTAAAATTGACGTCCATTCCTAAAGTTTTTATCGAAAATTTTTGATCACTCACTTCAGACCTTATGATGGAAAATCAATTTTTAAAATTTAAGGGCCCTGAAACCCCGAGCATTGACACCCCCAGCAAAATTTTCCTGCTAAAAATAATTTTTAAAATTTTCTCAACTTCAGAATTTCCTCGCCTTATGTGCCAGTGGACAATACAATGATTGTATTTTTCATCGCAATATAAAGTCCTTTTTAGTCCAAAGCGGTGATCCAACAAATCGAGGTTCTGGCGGTCAATCTATTTGGGGAGCGCCTTTTGAGGACGAATTTTATGAAGATATTAAGGTTTTTTTTAATTATTCTTCCCTCTAGTAGCCACCTTAAAAGGTCGTGGGTTCGAACCCGCTCGAGGCCCTTTAATTTTTAAAAAGGTGTTTTCTATAAA
>CAVMJV010000434.1:0-42217 GCA_963681835.1 Meloidogyne enterolobii
TATATTTTATGACTGATAAGATTTGTATTGAAAATCAATCGATATGAAATAAATAATAAGAAAATAAGAAACTATAACTTGCAGTTTCTATTATTACACTTTATATATTTTATGACTGATAAGATTTGTATTGAAAATCAATCGATATGAAATAAATAATAAGAAAATAAGAAACTATAACTTGCAGTTTCTATTATTACACTTTATATATTTTATGACTGATAAGATTTGTATTGAAAATCAATCGATATGAAATAAATAATAAGAATATAAGAAACTTTAACTTGCATTTTCTATTATTACACTTTATATATTTTATGACTGATAAGATTTGTATTGAAAATCAATCGATATGAAATAAATAATAAGAAAATAAGAAACTATAACTTGCCGTTTCTATTATGTTACTTTATATATTTTATGACTGATAAGATTTGTATTGAAAATCAATCGATATGAAATAAATAATAAGAAAATAAGAAACTATAACTTGAAGTTTCTATTATTACACTTTATATATTTTATGACGGATAAGATTTGTATTGAAAATCAATCGATATGAAATAAATAATAAGAAAATAAGAAACTATAACTTGCATTTTCTATTATTACACTTTATATATTTTATGAAAAATAAGATTTGTATTGAAAATCAATCGATATGAAATAAATAATAAGAAAATAAGAAACTATAACTTGCAGTTTCTATTATTACACTTTATATATTTTATGACTGATAAGATTTGTATTGAAAATCAATCGATATGAAATAAATAATAAGAAAATAAGAAACTATAACTTGCATTTTCTATTATTACACTTTATATATTTTATGAAAAATAAGATTTGTATTGAAAATCAATCGATATGAAATAAATAATAAGAAAATAAGAAACTATAACTTGCAGTTTCTATTATTACACTTTATATATTTTATGACTGATAAGATTTGTATTGAAAATCAATCGATATGAAATAAATAATAAGAAAATAAGAAACTATAACTTGCATTTTCTATTATTACACTTTATATATTTTATGAAAAATAAGATTTGTATTGAAAATCAATCGATATGAAATAAATAATAAGAAAATAAGAAACTATAACTTGCAGTTTCTATTATTAACTTTATATATTTTATGACTGATAAGATTTGTATTGAAAATCAATCGATATGAAATAAATAATAAGAAAATAAGAAACTATAACTTGCCGTTTCTATTATGTTACTTTGTATATTTTATGACGGATAAGATTTGTATTGAAAATCAATCGATATGAAATAAATAATAAAATAAGAAACTATAACTTGCAGTTTCTATTATTACACTTTATATATTTTATGACGGATAAGATTTGTATTGAAAATCAATCGATATGAAATAAATAATAAGAAAATAAGAAACTATAACTTGCAGTTTCTATTATTACACTTTATATATTTTATGACTGATAAGATTTGTATTGAAAATCAATCGATATGAAATAAATAATAAGAAAATAAGAAACTATAACTTGCAGTTTCTATTATTACACTTTATATATTTTATGACTGATAAGATTTGTATTGAAAATCAATCGATATGAAATAAATAATAAGAAAATAAGAAACTATAACTTGCAGTTTCTATTATTACACTTTATATATTTTATGACTGATAAGATTTGTATTGAAAATCAATCGATAAGAAATAAATAATAAGAAAATAAGAAACTATAACTTGCAGTTTCTATTATTACACTTTATATATTTTATGACTGATAAGATTTGTATTGAAAATCAATCGATATGAAATAAATAATAAGAAAATAAGAAACTATAACTTGCAGTTTCTATTATTACACTTTATATATTTTATGACTGATAAGATTTGTATTGAAAATCAATCGATATGAAATAAATAATAAGAATATAAGAAACTATAACTTGCAGTTTCTATTATTACACTTTATATATTTTATGACTGATAAGATTTGTATTGAAAATCAATCGATATGAAATAAATAATAAGAAAATAAGAAACTATAACTTGCAGTTTCTATTATTACACTTTATATATTTTATGACTGATAAGATTTGTATTGAAAATCAATCGATATGAAATAAATAATAAGAAAATAATAAACTATAACTTGCCGTTTCTATTATGTTACTTTATATATTTTATGACTGATAAGATTTGTATTGAAAATCAATCGATATGAAATAAATAATAAGAAAATAAGAAACTATAACTTGCATTTTCTATTATTACACTTTATATATTTTATGACTGATAAGATTTGTATTGAAAATCAATCGATATGAAATAAATAATAAGAAAATAAGAAACTATAACTTGCAGTTTCTATTATTACACTTTATATATTTTATGACGGATAAGATTTGTATTGAAAATCAATCGATATGAAATAAATAATAAGAAAATAAGAAACTATAACTTGCAGTTTCTATTATTACACTTTATATATTTTATGACGGATAAGATTTGTATTGAAAATCAATCGATATGAAATAAATAATAAGAAAATAAGAAACTATAACTTGCAGTTTCTATTATTACACTTTATATATTTTATGACTGATAAGATTTGTATTGAAAATCAATCGATATGAAATAAATAATAAGAAAATAAGAAACTATAACTTGCAGTTTCTATTATTACACTTTATATATTTTATGACGGATAAGATTTGTATTGAAAATCAATCGATATGAAATAAATAATAAGAAAATAAGAAACTATAACTTGCCGTTTCTATTATGTTACTTTATATATTTTATGACGGATAAGATTTGTATTGAAAATCAATCGATATGAAATAAATAATAAGAAAATAAGAAACTATAACTTGCAGTTTCTATTATTACACTTTATATATTTTATGACTGATAAGATTTGTATTGAAAATCAATCGATATGAAATAAATAATAAGAAAATAAGAAACTATAACTTGCAGTTTCTATTATGTCACTTTATATATTTTATGACTGATAAGATTTGTATTGAAAATCAATCGATATGAAATAAATAATAAGAAAATAAGAAACTATAACTTGCAGTTTCTATTATTACACTTTATATATTTTATGACTGATAAGATTTGTATTGAAAATCAATCGATATGAAATAAATAATAAGAAAATAAGAAACTATAACTTGCAGTTTCTATTATTACACTTTATATATTTTATGACGGATAAGATTTGTATTGAAAATCAATCGATATGAAATAAATAATAAGAAAATAAGAAACTATAACTTGCAGTTTCTATTATTACACTTTATATATTTTATGACTGATAAGATTTGTATTGAAAATCAATCGATATGAAATAAATAATAAGAAAATAAGAAACTATAACTTGCCGTTTCTATTATGTTACTTTATATATTTTATGACGGATAAGATTTGTATTGAAAATCAATCGATATGAAATAAATAATAAGAAAATAAGAAACTATAACTTGCAGTTTCTATTATTACACTTTATATATTTTATGACGGATAAGATTTGTATTGAAAATCAATCGATATGAAATAAATAATAAGAAAATAAGAAACTATAACTTGCAGTTTCTATTATTACACTTTATATATTTTATGACTGATAAGATTTGTATTGAAAATCAATCGATATGAAATAAATAATAAGAAAATAAGAAACTATAACTTGCCGTTTATATTATGTCACTTTATATATTTTATGACTGATAAGATTTGTATTGAAAATCAATCGATATGAAATAAATAATAAGAAAATAAGAAACTATAACTTGCAGTTTCTATTATTACACTTTATATATTTTATGACTGATAAGATTTGTATTGAAAATCAATCGATATGAAATAAATAATAAGAAAATAAGAAACTATAACTTGCAGTTTCTATTATTACACTTTATATATTTTATGACTGATAAGATTTGTATTGAAAATCAATCGATATGAAATAAATAATAAGAAAATAAGAAACTATAACTTGCAGTTTCTATTATTACACTTTATATATTTTATGACTGATAAGATTTGTATTGAAAATCAATCGATATGAAATAAATAATAAGAAAATAAGAAACTATAACTTGCAGTTTCTATTATTACACTTTATATATTTTATGACTGATAAGATTTGTATTGAAAATCAATCGATATGAAATAAATAATAAAAAAATAAGAAACTATAACTTGCAGTTTCTATTATTACACTTTATATATTTTATGACTGATAAGATTTGTATTGAAAATCAATCGATATGAAATAAATAATAAGAAAATAAGAAACTATAACTTGCAGTTTCTATTATTACACTTTATATATTTTATGACTGATAAGATTTGTATTGAAAATCAATCGATATGAAATAAATAATAAGAAAATAAGAAACTATAACTTGCAGTTTCTATTATTACACTTTATATATTTTATGACTGATAAGATTTGTATTGAAAATCAATCGATATGAAATAAATAATAAGAAAATAAGAAACTATAACTTGCAGTTTCTATTATTACACTTTATATATTTTATGACTGATAAGATTTGTATTGAAAATCAATCGATATGAAATAAATAATAAGAAAATAAGAAACTATAACTTGCCGTTTCTATTATTACACTTTATATATTTTATGACTGATAAGATTTGTATTGAGAATCAATCGATATGTAATAAATAATAAGAAAATAAGAAACTATAACTTGCAGTTTCTATTATTACACTTTATATATTTTATGACTGATAAGATTTGTATTGAAAATCAATCGATATGAAATAAATAATAAAAAAATAAGAAACTATAACTTGCCGTTTCTATTATGTTACTTTATATATTTTATGACTGATAAGATTTGTATTGAAAATCAATCGATATGAAATAAATAATAAGAAAATAAGAAACTATAACTTGCAGTTTCTATTATTACACTTTATATATTTTATGACTGATAAGATTTGTATTGAAAATCAATCGATATGAAATAAATAATAAGAAAATAATAAACTATAACTTGCCGTTTCTATTATGTTACTTTATATATTTTATGACGGATAAGATTTGTATTGAAAATCAATCGATATGAAATAAATAATAAGAAAATAAGAAACTATAACTTGCAGTTTCTATTATTACACTTTATATATTTTATGACTGATAAGATTTGTATTGAAAATCAATCGATATAAAATAAATAATAAGAAAATAAGAAACTATAAATTGCCGTTTATATTATGTCACTTTATATATTTTATGACTGATAAGATTTGTATTGAAAATCAATCGATATGAAATAAATAATAAGAATATAAGAAACTATAACTTGCAGTTTCTATTATTACACTTTATATATTTTATGACTGATAAGATTTGTATTGAAAATCAATCGATATGAAATAAATAATAAGAAAATAAGAAACTATAACTTGCCGTTTCTATTATGTTACTTTATATATTTTATGACGGATAAGATTTGTATTGAAAATCAATCGATATGAAATAAATAATAAGAAAATAAGAAACTATAACTTGCAGTTTCTATTATTACACTTTATATATTTTATGACGGATAAGATTTGTATTGAAAATCAATCGATATGAAATAAATAATAAGAAAATAAGAAACTATAACTTGCAGTTTCTATTATTACACTTTATATATTTTATGACTGATAAGATTTGTATTGAAAATCAATCGATTTGAAATAAATAATAAGAAAATAAGAAACTATAACTTGCAGTTTCTATTATTACACTTTATATATTTTATGACTGATAAGATTTGTATTGAAAATCAATCGATATGAAATAAATAATAAGAAAATAAGAAACTATAACTTGCCGTTTCTATTATGTTACTTTATATATTTTATGACGGATAAGATTTGTATTGAAAATCAATCGATATGAAATAAATAATAAGAAAATAAGAAACTATAACTTGCAGTTTCTATTATTACACTTTATATATTTTATGACGGATAAGATTTGTATTGAAAATCAATCGATATGAAATAAATAATAAGAAAATAAGAAACTATAACTTGCAGTTTCTATTATTACACTTTATATATTTTATGACTGATAAGATTTGTATTGAAAATCAATCGATATGAAATAAATAATAAGAAAATAAGAAACTATAACTTGCAGTTTCTATTATTACACTTTATATATTTTATGACTGATAAGATTTGTATTGAGAATCAATCGATATGAAATAAATAATAAGAAAATAAGAAACTATAACTTGCAGTTTCTATTATTACATTTTATATATTTTATGACTGATAAGATTTGTATTGAAAATCAATCGATATGAAATAAATAATAAGAAAATAAGAAACTATAACTTGCAGTTTCTATTATTACACTTTATATATTTTATGACTGATAAGATTTGTATTGAAAATCAATCGATATGAAATAAATAATAAGAAAATAAGAAACTATAACTTGCAGTTTCTATTATTACACTTTATATATTTTATGACTGATAAGATTTGTATTGAAAATCAATCGATATGAAATAAATAATAAGAAAATAAGAAACTATAACTTGCAGTTTCTATTATTACACTTTATATATTTTATGACTGATAAGATTTGTATTGAAAATCAATCGATATGAAATAAATAATAAGAAAATAAGAAACTATAACTTGCAGTTTCTATTATTACACTTTATATATTTTATGACTGATAAGATTTGTATTGAAGATCAATCGATATGAAATAAATAATAAGAATATAAGAAACTATAACTTGCAGTTTCTATTATTACACTTTATATATTTTATGACTGATAAGATTTGTATTGAAAATCAATCGATATGAAATAAATAATAAGAAAATAAGAAACTATAACTTGCCGTTTCTATTATGTTACTTTATATATTTTATGACTGATAAGATTTGTATTGAAAATCAATCGATATGAAATAAATAATAAGAAAATAAGAAACTATAACTTGCAGTTTCTATTATTACACTTTATATATTTTATGACTGATAAGATTTGTATTGAAAATCAATCGATATGAAATAAATAATAAGAAAATAAGAAACTATAACTTGCAGTTTCTATTATTACACTTTATATATTTTATGACTGATAAGATTTGTATTGAAAATCAATCGATATGAAATAAATAATAAGAAAATAAGAAACTATAACTTGCAGTTTCTATTATTACACTTTATATATTTTATGACTGATAAGATTTGTATTGAAAATCAATCGATATGAAATAAATAATAAGAAAATAAGAAACTATAACTTGCAGTTTCTATTATTACACTTTATATATTTTATGACTGATAAGATTTGTATTGAAAATCAATTGATATGAAATAAATAATAAGAAAATAAGAAACTATAACTTGCAGTTTCTATTATGTCACTTTATATATTTTATGACTGATAAGATTTGTATTGAAAATCAATCGATATGAAATAAATAATAAGAATATAAGAAACTATAACTTGCAGTTTCTATTATTACACTTTATATATTTTATGACGGATAAGATTTGTATTGAAAATCAATTGATATGAAATAAATAATAAGAAAATAAGAAACTATAACTTGCAGTTTCTATTATTACACTTTATATATTTTATGACTGATAAGATTTGTATTGAAAATCAATCGATATGAAATAAATAATAAGAAAATAAGAAACTATAACTTGCAGTTTCTATTATTACACTTTATATATTTTATGACGGATAAGATTTGTATTGAAAATCAATTGATATGAAATAAATAATAAGAAAATAAGAAACTATAACTTGCAGTTTCTATTATTACACTTTATATATTTTATGACGGATAAGATTTGTATTGAAAATCAATTGATATGAAATAAATAATAAGAAAATAAGAAACTATAACTTGCAGTTTCTATTATGTCACTTTATATATTTTATGACTGATAAGATTTGTATTGAAAATCAATCGATATGAAATAAATAATAAGAATATAAGAAACTATAACTTGCAGTTTCTATTATTACACTTTATATAGTTTATTACTGATAAGATTTGTATTGAAAATCAATCGATATGAAATAAATAATAAGAAAATAAGAAACTATAACTTGCAGTTTCTATTATTACACTTTATATATTTTATGACTGATAAGATTTGTATTGAAAATCAATCGATATGAAATAAATAATAAAAAAATAAGAAACTATAACTTGCAGTTTCTATTATTACACTTTATATATTTTATGACTGATAAGATTTGTATTGAAAATCAATCGATATGAAATAAATAATAAGAAAATAAGAAACTATAACTTGCAGTTTCTATTATTACACTTTATATATTTTATGACTGATAAGATTTGTATTGAAAATCAATCAATATGAAATAAATAATAAGAAAATAAGAAACTATAACTTGCAGTTTCTATTATTACACTTTATATATTTTATGACTGATAAGATTTGTATTGAAAATCAATCAATATGAAATAAATAATAAGAAAATAAGAAACTATAACTTGCAGTTTCTATTATTACACTTTATATATTTTATGACTGATAAGATTTGTATTGAAAATCAATCGATATGAAATAAATAATAAGAAAATAAGAAACTATAACTTGCAGTTTCTATTATTACACTTTATATATTTTATGACTGATAAGATTTGTATTGAAAATCAATCAATATGAAATAAATAATAAGAAAATAAGAAACTATAACTTGCAGTTTCTATTATTACACTTTATATATTTTATGACTGATAAGATTTGTATTGAAAATCAATCAATATGAAATAAATAATAAGAAAATAAGAAACTATAACTTGCAGTTTCTATTATTACACTTTATATATTTTATGACTGATAAGATTTGTATTGAAAATCAATCAATATGAAATAAATAATAAGAAAATAAGAAACTATAACTTGCAGTTTCTATTATTACACTTTATATATTTTATGACTGATAAGATTTGTATTGAAAATCAATCAATATGAAATAAATAATAAGAAAATAAGAAACTATAACTTGCAGTTTCTATTATTACACTTTATATATTTTATGACTGATAAGATTTGTATTGAAAATCAATCAATATGAAATAAATAATAAGAAAATAAGAAACTATAACTTGCAGTTTCTATTATTACACTTTATATATTTTATGACTGATAAGATTTGTATTGAAAATCAATCAATATGAAATAAATAATAAGAAAATAAGAAACTATAACTTGCAGTTTCTATTATTACACTTTATATATTTTATGACTGATAAGATTTGTATTGAAAATCAATCAATATGAAATAAATAATAAGAAAATAAGAAACTATAACTTGCAGTTTCTATTATTACACTTTATATATTTTATGACTGATAAGATTTGTATTGAAAATCAATCAATATGAAATAAATAATAAGAAAATAAGAAACTATAACTTGCAGTTTCTATTATTACACTTTATATATTTTATGACTGATAAGATTTGTATTGAAAATCAATCAATATGAAATAAATAATAAGAAAATAAGAAACTATAACTTGCAGTTTCTATTATTACACTTTATATATTTTATGACTGATAAGATTTGTATTGAAAATCAATCAATATGAAATAAATAATAAGAAAATAAGAAACTATAACTTGCAGTTTCTATTATTACACTTTATATATTTTATGACTGATAAGATTTGTATTGAAAATCAATCAATATGAAATAAATAATAAGAAAATAAGAAACTATAACTTGCAGTTTCTATTATTACACTTTATATATTTTATGACTGATAAGATTTGTATTGAAAATCAATCAATATGAAATAAATAATAAGAAAATAAGAAACTATAACTTGCAGTTTCTATTATTACACTTTATATATTTTATGACTGATAAGATTTGTATTGAAAATCAATCAATATGAAATAAATAATAAGAAAATAAGAAACTATAACTTGCAGTTTCTATTATTACACTTTATATATTTTATGACTGATAAGATTTGTATTGAAAATCAATCAATATGAAATAAATAATAAGAAAATAAGAAACTATAACTTGCAGTTTCTATTATTACACTTTATATATTTTATGACTGATAAGATTTGTATTGAAAATCAATCGATATGAAATAAATAATAAGAAAATAAGAAACTATAACTTGCAGTTTCTATTATTACACTTTATATATTTTATGACTGATAAGATTTGTATTGAAAATCAATCAATATGAAATAAATAATAAGAAAATAAGAAACTATAACTTGCAGTTTCTATTATTACACTTTATATATTTTATGACTGATAAGATTTGTATTGAAAATCAATCAATATGAAATAAATAATAAGAAAATAAGAAACTATAACTTGCAGTTTCTATTATTACACTTTATATATTTTATGACTGATAAGATTTGTATTGAAAATCAATCGATATGAAATAAATAATAAGAAAATAAGAAACTATAACTTGCAGTTTCTATTATTACACTTTATATATTTTATGACGGATAAGATTTGTATTGAAAATCAATTGATATGAAATAAATAATAAGAAAATAAGAAACTATAACTTGCAGTTTCTATTATGTCACTTTATACAGGGTGGGGCAAAAGTTCGGCGACAAATTTTATTTTGTCCTTTCTTAAAATTTACTTTATATTTTGCTTTGTTTTTAGATTTTCCATATTCTATGATTCACGCTCTACACATTTTATCTTGAAAATTTTTTCCTATCTCATAAAGTAAAAATTTTACAGAATGTTAAAGAATCGTGCTTCTATTATTTCTTTGTTTTTTAAAAATGTTCGAAAATGTGACATCGCTAAACGGCTCGATATCTGTCGTATGCTAGTTTCCAAAGTAATAAAACGATATCATGAGCTTGGAAATACTAAGGACCATCCTAGTAGTGGCCGGCCGGTAACCGCAGTTACGTCTGAAAGCATAAACGTGGTCAGATGCCAAATTCGCCATTTTTCCGATCAATCGATGTGTAAAACGGCCTCAGATCTCGGAATGAGCCCGAGGAGCCTCCAAAGAATTGTCAGAGTGAAGCTTAGACTTCGGAGCTAAAAGATCAGTCGCGCATATTTCCTTATCTATCGAATGAAGCATCAGATGCTTCAGAAATGTCGAAGGATTAAACGCCTGGTCGCAGCTGGTCGCCATAACAGAGTGATGAAATGTAAAAATTAATGCTAGTCTAAAAATGGCATTCTGAGGGGGGTTTGCATCCTTGGGCGTTATAGCATTACGGAGAAAACCAATTCTCGCTTCAGCAGGATTGAGCACCCGCGCATGGAGCCAAAACGGCAATCCAGCTCTGTGGGGAGCTGTTTCCTGGTTTTTGGGGGAAAAATTTAAGGCCTTCAAACTCACTGGATTTAAGTCAGTGGATTATTCTATTTGGGCAATTTTGTAGAAAAAAGTATGCCGAATCCGATACGCAACATAGGAGGAACTGAAAATTGTTTTGAGCGTGACTGGAACTAAATATCCTATGAACAATGCGCGACCATTGCGAGTCACAACCGTAAGCGTTTGGATGCGTGTATTTCAGTCAGGGGCGGTCATTTTGAGAAATCACTTTAATAAAATGATTATTATATCCTATTAATCATATTTTATCATTTTTTTTCATGTTAAATAATTTTTTTACAATAGATTTTATTAAAAACATTTGTCGCCGAACTTTTGCCCCACCCTGTATATTTTATGACTGATAAGATTTGTATTGAAAATCAATCGATATGAAATAAATAATAAGAAAATAAGAAACTATAACTTGCAGTTTCTATTATTACACTTTATATATTTTATGACTGATAAGATTTGTATTGAAAATCAATCGATATGAAATAAATAATAAGAAAATAAGAAACTATAACTTGCAGTTTCTATTATGTCACTTTATATATTTTATGACTGATAAGATTTGTATTGAAAATCAATCGATATGAAATAAATAATAAGAAAATAAGAAACTATAACTTGCAGTTTCTATTATTACACTTTATATATTTTATGACTGATAAGATTTGTATTGAAAATCAATCGATATGAAATAAATAATAAGAAAATAAGAAACTATAACTTGCAGTTTCTATTATGTCACTTTATATATTTTATGACTGATAAGATTTGTATTGAAAATCAATCGATATGAAATAAATAATAAGAAAATAAGAAACTATAACTTGCAGTTTCTATTATTACACTTTATATATTTTATGACTGATAAGATTTGTATTGAAAATCAATCGATATGAAATAAATAATAAGAAAATAAGAAACTATAACTTGCAGTTTCTATTATGTCACTTTATATATTTTATGACTGATAAGATTTGTATTGAAAATCAATCGATATGAAATAAATAATAAGAATATAAGAAACTATAACTTGCAGTTTCTATTATTACACTTTATATATTTTATGACGGATAAGATTTGTATTGAAAATCAATTGATATGAAATAAATAATAAGAATATAAGAAACTATAACTTGCAGTTTCTATTATTACACTTTATATATTTTATGACTGATAAGATTTGTATTGAAAATCAATCGATATGAAATAAATAATAAGAAAATAAGAAACTATAACTTGCAGTTTCTATTATTACACTTTATATATTTTATGACGGATAAGATTTGTATTGAAAATCAATTGATATGAAATAAATAATAAGAAAATAAGAAACTATAACTTGCCGTTTCTATTATGTTACTTTATATATTTTATGACTGATAATATTTGTATTGAAAATCAATCGATATGAAATAAATAATAAGAAAATAAGAAACTATAACTTGAAGTTTCTATTATTACACTTTATATATTTTATGACGGATAAGATTTGTATTGAAAATCAATTGATATGAAATAAATAATAAGAAAATAAGAAACTATAACTTGCAGTTTCTATTATGTCACTTTATATATTTTATGACTGATAAGATTTGTATTGAAAATCAATCGATATGAAATAAATAATAAGAAAATAAGAAACTATAACTTGCCGTTTCTATTATGTCACTTTATATATTTTATGACTGATAAGATTTGTATTGAAAAACAATCGATATGAAATAAATAATAAGAAAATAAGAAACTATAACTTGCAGTTTCTATTATTACACTTTATATATTTTATGACGGATAAGATTTGTATTGAAAATCAATCGATATGAAATAAATAATAAGAAAATAAGAAACTATAAATTGCCGTTTATATTATGTCACTTTATATATTTTATGACTGATAAGATTTGTATTGAAAATCAATCGATATGAAATAAATAAAAAGAATATAAGAAACTATAACTTGCAGTTTCTATTATTACACTTTATATATTTTATGACTGATAAGATTTGTATTGAAAATCAATCGATATGAAATAAATAATAAGAAAATAAGAAACTATAACTTGCCGTTTCTATTATGTTACTTTATATATTTTATGACGGATAAGATTTGTATTGAAAATCAATCGATATGAAATAAATAATAAGAATATAAGAAACTATAACTTGCAGTTTCTATTATTACACTTTATATATTTTATGACTGATAAGATTTGTATTGAAAATCAATCGATATGAAATAAATAATAAGAAAATAAGAAACTATAACTTGCAGTTTCTATTATTACACTTTATATATTTTATGACTGATAAGATTTGTATTGAAAATCAATCGATATGAAATAAATAATAAGAAAATAAGAAACTATAACTTGCAGTTTCTATTATTACACTTTATATATTTTATGACGGATAAGATTTGTATTGAAAATCAATCGATATGAAATAAATAATAAGAAAATAAGAAACTATAACTTGCAGTTTCTATTATTACACTTTATATATTTTATGACTGATAAGATTTGTATTGAAAATCAATCGATATGAAATAAATAATAAGAAAATAAGAAACTATAACTTGCAGTTTCTATTATTACACTTTATATATTTTATGACTGATAAGATTTGTATTGAAAATCAATCGATATGAAATAAATAATAAGAAAATAAGAAACTATAACTTCCAGTTTCTATTATTACACTTTATATATTTTATGACTGATAAGATTTGTATTGAAAATCAATCGATATGAAATAAATAATAAGAAAATAAGAAACTATAACTTGCAGTTTCTATTATTACACTTTATATATTTTATGACTGATAAGATTTGTATTGAAAATCAATCGATATGAAATAAATAATAAGAAAATAAGAAACTATAACTTGCAGTTTCTATTATTACACTTTATATATTTTATGACTGATAAGATTTGTATTGAAAATCAATCGATATGAAATAAATAATAAGAAAATAAGAAACTATAACTTGCAGTTTCTATTATTACACTTTATATATTTTATGACGGATAAGATTTGTATTGAAAATCAATTGATATGAAATAAATAATAAGAAAATAAGAAACTATAACTTGCCGTTTCTATTATGTTACTTTATATATTTTATGACTGATAATATTTGTATTGAAAATCAATCGATATGAAATAAATAATAAGAAAATAAGAAACTATAACTTGAAGTTTCTATTATTACACTTTATATATTTTATGACGGATAAGATTTGTATTGAAAATCAATTGATATGAAATAAATAATAAGAAAATAAGAAACTATAACTTGCAGTTTCTATTATGTCACTTTATATATTTTATGACTGATAAGATTTGTATTGAAAATCAATCGATATGAAATAAATAATAAGAAAATAAGAAACTATAACTTGCCTTTCTATTATGTCACTTTATATATTTTATGACTGATAAGATTTGTATTGAAAAACAATCGATATGAAATAAATAATAAGAATATAAGAAACTATAACTTGCAGTTTCTATTATTACACTTTATATATTTTATGACGGATAAGATTTGTATTGAAAATCAATCGATATGAAATAAATAATAAGAAAATAAGAAACTATAAATTGCCGTTTATATTATGTCACTTTATATATTTTATGACTGATAAGATTTGTATTGAAAATCAATCGATATGAAATAAATAAAAAGAATATAAGAAACTATAACTTGCAGTTTCTATTATTACACTTTATATATTTTATGACTGATAAGATTTGTATTGAAAACAATCGATATGAAATAAATAATAAGAAAATAAGAAACTATAACTTGCCGTTTCTATTATGTTACTTTATATATTTTATGACGGATAAGATTTGTATTGAAAATCAATCGATATGAAATAAATAATAAAAATATAAGAAACTATAACTTGCAGTTTCTATTATTACACTTTATATATTTTATGACTGATAAGATTTGTATTGAAAATCAATCGATATGAAATAAATAATAAGAAAATAAGAAACTATAACTTGCAGTTTCTATTATTACACTTTATATATTTTATGACTGATAAGATTTGTATTGAAAATCAATCGATATGAAATAAATAATAAGAAAATAAGAAACTATAACTTGCAGTTTCTATTATTACACTTTATATATTTTATGACTGATAAGATTTGTATTGAAAATCAATCGATATGAAATAAATAATAAGAAAATAAGAAACTATAACTTGCAGTTTCTATTATTACACTTTATATATTTTATGACTGATAAGATTTGTATTGAAAATCAATCGATATGAAATAAATAATAAGAAAATAAGAAACTATAACTTGCAGTTTCTATTATTACACTTTATATATTTTATGACTGATAAGATTTGTATTGAAAATCAATCGATATGAAATAAATAATAAGAAAATAAGAAACTATAACTTGCAGTTTCTATTATTACACTTTATATATTTTATGACTGATAAGATTTGTATTGAAAATCAATCGATATGAAATAAATAATAAGAAAATAAGAAACTATAACTTGCAGTTTCTATTATTACACTTTATATATTTTATGACTGATAAGATTTGTATTGAAAATCAATCGATATGAAATAAATAATAAGAAAATAAGAAACTATAACTTGCAGTTTCTATTATTACACTTTATATATTTTATGACTGATAAGATTTGTATTGAAAATCAATCGATATGAAATAAATAATAAGAAAATAAGAAACTATAACTTGCAGTTTCTATTATTACACTTTATATATTTTATGACTGATAAGATTTGTATTGAAAATCAATCGATATGAAATAAATAATAAGAAAATAAGAAACTATAACTTGCAGTTTCTATTATTACACTTTATATATTTTATGACTGATAAGATTTGTATTGAAAATCAATTGATATGAAATAAATAATAAGAAAATAAGAAACTATAACTTGCAGTTTCTATTATGTCACTTTATATATTTTATGACTGATAAGATTTGTATTGAAAATCAATCGATATGAAATAAATAATAAGAATATAAGAAACTATAACTTGCAGTTTCTATTATTACACTTTATATATTTTATGACGGATAAGATTTGTATTGAAAATCAATCGATATGAAATAAATAATAAGAAAATAAGAAACTATAAATTGCCGTTTATATTATGTCACTTTATATATTTTATGACTGATAAGATTTGTATTGAAAATCAATCGATATGAAATAAATAAAAAGAATATAAGAAACTATAACTTGCAGTTTCTATTATTACACTTTATATATTTTATGACTGATAAGATTTGTATTGAAAATCAATCGATATGAAATAAATAATAAGAAAATAAGAAACTATAACTTGCCGTTTCTATTATGTTACTTTATATATTTTATGACGGATAAGATTTGTATTGAAAATCAATCGATATGAAATAAATAATAAGAATATAAGAAACTATAACTTGCAGTTTCTATTATTACACTTTATATATTTTATGACTGATAAGATTTGTATTGAAAATCAATCGATATGAAATAAATAATAAGAAAATAAGAAACTATAACTTGCAGTTTCTATTATTACACTTTATATATTTTATGACTGATAAGATTTGTATTGTAAATCAATCGATATGAAATAAATAATAAGAAAATAAGAAACTATAACTTGCAGTTTCTATTATTACACTTTATATATTTTATGACGGATAAGATTTGTATTGAAAATCAATCGATATGAAATAAATAATAAGAAAATAAGAAACTATAACTTGCAGTTTCTATTATTACACTTTATATATTTTATGACTGATAAGATTTGTATTGAAAATCAATCGATATGAAATAAATAATAAGAAAATAAGAAACTATAACTTGCAGTTTCTATTATTACTACTTTATATATTTTATGACTGATAAGATTTGTATTGAAAATCAATCGATATGAAATAAATAATAAGAAAATAAGAAACTATAACTTGCAGTTTCTATTATTACACTTTATATATTTTATGACTGATAAGATTTGTATTGAAAATCAATCGATATGAAATAAATAATAAGAAAATAAGAAACTATAACTTGCAGTTTCTATTATTACACTTTATATATTTTATGACTGATAAGATTTGTATTGAAAATCAATCGATATGAAATAAATAATAAGAAAATAAGAAACTATAACTTGCAGTTTCTATTATTACACTTTATATATTTTATGACTGATAAGATTTGTATTGAAAATCAATCGATATGAAATAAATAATAAGAAAATAAGAAACTATAACTTGCAGTTTCTATTATTACACTTTATATATTTTATGACTGATAAGATTTGTATTGAAAATCAATCGATATGAAATAAATAATAAGAAAATAAGAAACTATAACTTGCAGTTTCTATTATTACACTTTATATATTTTATGACTGATAAGATTTGTATTGAAAATCAATCGATATGAAATAAATAATAAGAAAATAAGAAACTATAACTTGCAGTTTCTATTATTACACTTTATATATTTTATGACTGATAAGATTTGTATTGAAAATCAATCGATATGAAATAAATAATAAGAAAATAAGAAACTATAACTTGCAGTTTCTATTATTACACTTTATATATTTTATGACTGATAAGATTTGTATTGAAAATCAATCGATATGAAATAAATAATAAGAAAATAAGAAACTATAACTTGCAGTTTCTATTATTACACTTTATATATTTTATGACTGATAAGATTTGTATTGAAAATCAATCGATATGAAATAAATAATAAGAAAATAAGAAACTATAACTTGCAGTTTCTATTATTACACTTTATATATTTTATGACTGATAAGATTTGTATTGAAAATCAATCGATATGAAATAAATAATAAGAAAATAAGAAACTATAACTTGCAGTTTCTATTATTACACTTTATATATTTTATGACTGATAAGATTTGTATTGAAAATCAATCGATATGAAATAAATAATAAGAAAATAAGAAACTATAACTTGCAGTTTCTATTATTACACTTTATATATTTTATGACTGATAAGATTTGTATTGAAAATCAATCGATATGAAATAAATAATAAGAAAATAAGAAACTATAACTTGCAGTTTCTATTATTACACTTTATATATTTTATGACTGATAAGATTTGTATTGAAAATCAATCGATATGAAATAAATAATAAGAAAATAAGAAACTATAACTTGCAGTTTCTATTATTACACTTTATATATTTTATGACTGATAAGATTTGTATTGAAAATCAATCGATATGAAATAAATAATAAGAAAATAAGAAACTATAACTTGCAGTTTCTATTATTACACTTTATATATTTTATGACTGATAAGATTTGTATTGAAAATCAATCGATATGAAATAAATAATAAGAAAATAAGAAACTATAACTTGCAGTTTCTATTATTACACTTTATATATTTTATGACTGATAAGATTTGTATTGAAAATCAATCGATATGAAATAAATAATAAGAAAATAAGAAACTATAACTTGCAGTTTCTATTATTACACTTTATATATTTTATGACTGATAAGATTTGTATTGAAAATCAATCGATATGAAATAAATAATAAGAAAATAAGAAACTATAACTTGCAGTTTCTATTATTACACTTTATATATTTTATGACTGATAAGATTTGTATTGAAAATCAATCGATATGAAATAAATAATAAGAAAATAAGAAACTATAACTTGCAGTTTCTATTATTACACTTTATATATTTTATGACTGATAAGATTTGTATTGAAAATCAATCGATATGAAATAAATAATAAGAAAATAAGAAACTATAACTTGCAGTTTCTATTATTACACTTTATATATTTTATGACTGATAAGATTTGTATTGAAAATCAATCGATATGAAATAAATAATAAGAAAATAAGAAACTATAACTTGCAGTTTCTATTATTACACTTTATATATTTTATGACTGATAAGATTTGTATTGAAAATCAATCGATATGAAATAAATAATAATAATATAAGAAACTATAACTTGCAGTTTCTATTATTACACTTTATATATTTTATGACTGATAAGATTTGTATTGAAAATCAATCGATATGAAATAAATAATAAGAAAATAAGAAACTATAACTTGCCGTTTCTATTATGTTACTTTATATATTTTATGACTGATAAGATTTGTATTAAAAATCAATCGATATGAAATAAATAATAAGAAAATAAGAAACTATAACTTGAAGTTTCTATTATTACACTTTATATATTTTATGACGGATAAGATTTGTATTGAAAATCAATTGATATGAAATAAATAATAAGAAAATAAGAAACTATAACTTGCAGTTTCTATTATGTCACTTTATATATTTTATGACGGATAAGATTTGTATTGAAAATCAATCGATATGAAATAAATAATAAGAAAATAAGAAACTATAACTTGCAGTTTCTATTATTACACTTTATATATTTTATGACTGATAAGATTTGTATTGAAAATCAATCGATATGAAATAAATAATAAGAAAATAAGAAACTATAACTTGCAGTTTCTATTATTACACTTTATATATTTTATGACTGATAAGATTTGTATTGAAAATCAATCGATATGAAATAAATAATAAGAAAATAAGAAACTATAACTTGCAGTTTCTATTATTACACTTTATATATTTTATGACTGATAAGATTTGTATTGAAAATCAATCGATATGAAATAAATAATAAGAAAATAAGAAACTATAACTTGCAGTTTCTATTATTACACTTTATATATTTTATGACTGATAAGATTTGTATTGAAAATCAATCGATATGAAATAAATAATAAGAAAATAAGAAACTATAACTTGCAGTTTCTATTATTACACTTTATATATTTTATGACTGATAAGATTTGTATTGAAAATCAATCGATATGAAATAAATAATAAGAATATAAGAAACTATAACTTGCAGTTTCTATTATTACACTTTATATATTTTATGACTGATAAGATTTGTATTGAAAATCAATCGATATGAAATAAATAATAAGAAAATAAGAAACTATAACTTGCCGTTTCTATTATGTTACTTCATATATTTTATGACTGATAAGATTTGTATTAAAAATCAATCGATATGAAATAAATAATAAGAAAATAAGAAACTATAACTTGAAGTTTCTATTATTACACTTTATATATTTTATGACGGATAAGATTTGTATTGAAAATCAATTGATATGAAATAAATAATAAGAAAATAAGAAACTATAACTTGCAGTTTCTATTATGTCACTTTATATATTTTATGACGGATAAGATTTGTATTGAAAATCAATCGATATGAAATAAATAATAAGAAAATAAGAAACTATAACTTGCAGTTTCTATTATTACACTTTATATATTTTATGACTGATAAGATTTGTATTGAAAATCAATCGATATGAAATAAATAATAAGAAAATAAGAAACTATAACTTGCAGTTTCTATTATTACACTTTATATATTTTATGACTGATAAGATTTGTATTGAAAATCAATCGATATGAAATAAATAATAAGAAAATAAGAAACTATAACTTGCAGTTTCTATTAATACACTTTATATATTTTATGACTGATAAGATTTGTATTGAAAATCAATCGATATGAAATAAATAATAAGAAAATAAGAAACTATAACTTGCAGTTTCTATTATTACACTTTATATATTTTATGACTGATAAGATTTGTATTGAAAATCAATCGATATGAAATAAATAATAAGAAAATAAGAAACTATAACTTGCAGTTTCTATTATTACACTTTATATATTTTATGACTGATAAGATTTGTATTGAAAATCAATCGATATGAAATAAATAATAAGAAAATAAGAAACTATAACTTGCAGTTTCTATTATTACACTTTATATATTTTATGACTGATAAGATTTGTATTGAAAATCAATCGATATGAAATAAATAATAAGAAAATAACAAACTATAACTTGCAGTTTCTATTATTACACTTTATATATTTTATGACTGATAAGATTTGTATTGAAAATCAATCGATATGAAATAAATAATAAGAAAATAAGAAACTATAACTTGCAGTTTCTATTATTACACTTTATATATTTTATGACTGATAAGATTTGTATTGAAAATCAATCGATATGAAATAAATAATAAGAAAATAAGAAACTATAACTTGCAGTTTCTATTATTACACTTTATATATTTTATGACTGATAAGATTTGTATTGAAAATCAATCGATATGAAATAAATAATAAGAAAATAAGAAACTATAACTTGCAGTTTCTATTATTACACTTTATATATTTTATGACTGATAAGATTTGTATTGAAAATCAATCGATATGAAATAAATAATAAGAAAATAAGAAACTATAACTTGCAGTTTCTATTATTACACTTTATATATTTTATGACTGATAAGATTTGTATTGAAAATCAATCGATATGAAATAAATAATAAGAAAATAAGAAACTATAACTTGCAGTTTCTATTATTACACTTTATATATTTTATGACTGATAAGATTTGTATTGAAAATCAATCGATATGAAATAAATAATAAGAAAATAAGAAACTATAACTTGCAGTTTCTATTATTTATTTTATGACTGATAAGATTTGTATTGAAAATCAATCGATATGAAATAAATAAACAGAAAATAAGAAACTATAACTTGCAGTTTCTATTATTACACTTTATATATTTTATGACTGATAAGATTTGTATTGAAAATCAATCGATATGAAATAAATAATAAGAAAATAAGAAACTATAACTTGCAGTTTCTATTATTTATTTTATGACTGATAAGATTTGTATTGAAAATCAATCGATATGAAATAAATAAACAGAAAATAAGAAACTATAACTTGCAGTTTCTATTATTACACTTTATATATTTTATGACTGATAAGATTTGTATTGAAAATCAATCGATATGAAATAAATAATAAGAAAATAAGAAACTATAACTTGCAGTTTCTATTATTACACTTTATATATTTTATGACTGATAAGATTTGTATTGAAAATCAATCGATATGAAATAAATAATAAGAATATAAGAAACTATAACTTGCAGTTTCTATTATGTCACTTTATATATTTTATGACTGATAAGATTTGTATTGAAAATCAATCGATATGAAATAAATAATAAGAAAATAAGAAACTATAAATTGCCGTTTATATTATGTCACTTTATATATTTTATGACTGATAAGATTTGTATTGAAAATCAATCGATATGAAATAAATAATAAGAAAATAAGAAACTATAACTTGCCGTTTCTATTATGTTACTTTATATATTTTATGACGGATAAGATTTGTATTGAAAATCAATCGATATGAAATAAATAATAAGAATATAAGAAACTATAACTTGCAGTTTCTATTATTACACTTTATATATTTTATGACTGATAAGATTTGTATTGAAAATCAATCGATATGAAATAAATAATAAGAAAATAAGAAACTATAACTTGAAGTTTCTATTATTACACTTTATATATTTTATGACGGATAAGATTTGTATTGAAAATCAATTGATATGAAATAAATATAAAGAAAATAAGAAACTATAACTTGCAGTTTCTATTATGTCACTTTATATATTTTATGACTGATAAGATTTGTATTGAAAATCAATCGATATGAAATAAATAATAAGAAAATAAGAAACTATAAATTGCCGTTTATATTATGTCACTTTATATATTTTATGACTGATAAGATTTGTATTGAAAATCAATCGATATGAAATAAATAATAAGAAAATAAGAAACTATAACTTGCCGTTTCTATTATGTTACTTTATATATTTTATGACGGATAAGATTTGTATTGAAAATCAATCGATATGAAATAAATAATAAGAATATAAGAAACTATAACTTGCAGTTTCTATTATTACACTTTATATATTTTATGACTGATAAGATTTGTATTGAAAATCAATCGATATGAAATAAATAATAAGAAAATAAGAAACTATAACTTGCCGTTTCTATTATGTTACTTTATATATTTTATGACGGATAAGATTTGTATTGAAAATCAATCGATATGAAATAAATAATAAGAAAATAAGAAACTATAACTGCAGTTTCTATTATTACACTTTATATATTTTATGACGGATAAGATTTGTATTGAAAATCAATCGATATGAAATAAATAATAAGAAAATAAGAAACTATAACTTGAAGTTTCTATTATTACACTTTATATATTTTATGACTGATAAAATTTGTATTGAAAATCAATCGATATGAAATAAATAATAAGAAAATAAGAAACTATAACTTGCAGTTTCTATTATTACACTTTATATATTTTATGACTGATAAGATTTGTATTGAAAATCAATCGATATGAAATAAATAATAAGAAAATAAGAAACTATAACTTGCAGTTTCTATTATTACACTTTATATATTTTATGACTGATAAGATTTGTATTGAAAATCAATCGATATGAAATAAATAATAAGAAAATAAGAAACTATAACTTGCCGTTTCTATTATGTTACTTTATATATTTTATGACGGATAAGATTTGTATTGAAAATCAATCGATATGAAATAAATAATAAGAATATAAGAAACTATAACTTGCAGTTTCTATTATTACACTTTATATATTTTATGACTGATAAGATTTGTATTGAAAATCAATCGATATGAAATAAATAATAAGAAAATAAGAAACTATAACTTGAAGTTTCTATTATTACACTTTATATATTTTATGACGGATAAGATTTGTATTGAAAATCAATTGATATGAAATAAATATAAAGAAAATAAGAAACTATAACTTGCAGTTTCTATTATGTCACTTTATATATTTTATGACTGATAAGATTTGTATTGAAAATCAATCGATATGAAATAAATAATAAGAAAATAAGAAACTATAAATTGCCGTTTATATTATGTCACTTTATATATTTTATGACTGATAAGATTTGTATTGAAAATCAATCGATATGAAATAAATAATAAGAAAATAAGAAACTATAACTTGCCGTTTCTATTATGTTACTTTATATATTTTATGACGGATAAGATTTGTATTGAAAATCAATCGATATGAAATAAATAATAAGAATATAAGAAACTATAACTTGCAGTTTCTATTATTACACTTTATATATTTTATGACTGATAAGATTTGTATTGAAAATCAATCGATATGAAATAAATAATAAGAAAATAAGAAACTATAACTTGCCGTTTCTATTATGTTACTTTATATATTTTATGACGGATAAGATTTGTATTGAAAATCAATCGATATGAAATAAATAATAAGAAAATAAGAAACTATAACTGCAGTTTCTATTATTACACTTTATATATTTTATGACGGATAAGATTTGTATTGAAAATCAATCGATATGAAATAAATAATAAGAAAATAAGAAACTATAACTTGAAGTTTCTATTATTACACTTTATATATTTTATGACTGATAAAATTTGTATTGAAAATCAATCGATATGAAATAAATAATAAGAAAATAAGAAACTATAACTTGCAGTTTCTATTATTACACTTTATATATTTTATGACTGATAAGATTTGTATTGAAAATCAATCGATATGAAATAAATAATAAGAAAATAAGAAACTATAACTTGCAGTTTCTATTATTACACTTTATATATTTTATGACTGATAAGATTTGTATTGAAAATCAATCGATATGAAATAAATAATAAGAAAATAAGAAACTATAACTTGCAGTTTCTATTATTACACTTTATATATTTTATGACTGATAAGATTTGTATTGAAAATCAATCGATATGAAATAAATAATAAGAAAATAAGAAACTATAACTTGCAGTTTCTATTATTACACTTTATATATTTTATGACTGATAAGATTTGTATTGAAAATCAATCGATATGAAATAAATAATAAGAAAATAAGAAACTATAACTTGCAGTTTCTATTATTACACTTTATATATTTTATGACTGATAAGATTTGTATTGAAAATCAATCGATATGAAATAAATAATAAGAAAATAAGAAACTATAACTTGCAGTTTCTATTATTACACTTTATATATTTTATGACTGATAAGATTTGTATTGAAAATCAATCGATATGAAATAAATAATAAGAAAATAAGAAACTATAACTTGCAGTTTCTATTATTACACTTTATATATTTTATGACTGATAAGATTTGTATTGAAAATCAATCGATATGAAATAAATAATAAGAAAATAAGAAACTATAACTTGCAGTTTCTATTATTACACTTTATATATTTTATGACTGATAAGATTTGTATTGAAAATCAATCGATATGAAATAAATAATAAGAAAATAAGAAACTATAACTTGCAGTTTCTATTATTACACTTTATATACTTTATGACTGATAAGATTTGTATTGAAATTCAATCGATATGAAATAAATAATAAGAAAATAAGAAACTATAACTTGCAGTTTCTATTATTACACTTTATATATTTTATGACTGATAAGATTTGTATTGAAAATCAATCGATATGAAATAAATAATAAGAAAATAAGAAACTATAACTTGCAGTTTCTATTATTACACTTTATATATTTTATGACTGATAAGATTTGTATTGAAAATCAATCGATATGAAATAAATAATAAGAATATAAGAAACTATAACTTGCAGTTTCTATTATTACACTTTATATATTTTATGACTGATAAGATTTGTATTGAAAATCAATCGATATGAAATAAATAATAAGAAAATAAGAAACTATAACTTGCCGTTTCTATTATGTTACTTTATATATTTTATGACTGATAAGATTTGTATTGAAAATCAATCGATATGAAATAAATAATAAGAAAATAAGAAACTATAACTTGAAGTTTCTATTATTACACTTTATATATTTTATGACGGATAAGATTTGTATTGAATATCAATTGATATGAAATAAATAATAAGAAAATAAGAAACTATAACTTGCAGTTTCTATTATGTCACTTTATATATTTTATGACTGATAAGATTTGTATTGAAAATCAATCGATATGAAATAAATAATAAGAAAATAAGAAACTATAACTTGCCGTTTCTATTATGTCACTTTATATATTTTATGACTGATAAGATTTGTATTGAAAAACAATCGATATGAAATAAATAATAAGAAAATAAGAAACTATAACTTGCCGTTTCTATTATGTTACTTTATATATTTTATGAATGATAAGATTTGTATTGAAAATCAATCGATATGAAATAAATAATAAGAAAATAAGAAACTATAACTTGCCGTTTCTATTATGTCACTTTATATATTTTATGAATGATAAGATTTGTATTGAAAATCAATTGATATGAAATAAATAATAAGAAAATAAGAAACTATAACTTGCCGTTTCTATTATGTCACTTTATATATTTTATGAATGATAAGATTTGTATTGAAAATCAATTGATATGAAATAAATAATAAGAAAATAAGAAACTATAACTTGCCGTTTCTATTATGTCACTTTATATATTTTATGAATGATAAGATTTGTATTGAAAATCAATTGATATGAAATAAATAATAAGAAAATAAGAAACTATAACTTGCCGTTTCTATTATGTCACTTTATATATTTTATGAATGATAAGATTTGTATTGAAAATCAATCGATATGAAATAAATAATAAGAATATAAGAAACTATAACTTGCAGTTTCTATTATTACACTTTATATATTTTATGACTGATAAGATTTGTATTGAAAATCAATCGATATGAAATAAATAATAAGAAAATAAGAAACTATAACTTGCCGTTTCTATTATGTTACTTTATATATTTTATGACTGATAAGATTTGTATTGAAAATCAATCGATATGAAATAAATAATAAGAAAATAAGAAACTATAACTTGAAGTTTCTATTATTACACTTTATATATTTTATGACGGATAAGATTTGTATTGAAAATCAATTGATATGAAATAAATAATAAGAAAATAAGAAACTATAACTTGCAGTTTCTATTATGTTACTTTATATATTTTATGACTGATAAGATTTGTATTGAAAATCAATCGATATGAAATAAATAATAAGAAAATAAGAAACTATAACTTGCAGTTTCTATTATTACACTTTATATATTTTATGACTGATAAGATTTGTATTGAAAATCAATCGATATGAAATAAATAATAAGAAAATAAGAAACTATAACTTGCAGTTTCTATTATTACACTTTATATATTTTATGACTGATAAGATTTGTATTGAAAATCAATCGATATGAAATAAATAATAAGAAAATAAGAAACTATAACTTGCAGTTTCTATTATTACACTTTATATATTTTATGACTGATAAGATTTGTATTGAAAATCAATCGATATGAAATAAATAATAAGAAAATAAGAAACTATAACTTGCAGTTTCTATTATTACACTTTATATATTTTATGACTGATAAGATTTGTATTGAAAATCAATTGATATGAAATAAATAATAAGAAAATAAGAAACTATAACTTGCAGTTTCTATTATGTCACTTTATATATTTTATGACTGATAAGATTTGTATTGAAAATCAATCGATATGAAATAAATAATAAGAAAATAAGAAACTATAACTTGCAGTTTCTATTATGTTACTTTATATATTTTATGACTGATAAGATTTGTATTGAAAATCAATCGATATGAAATAAATAATAAGAAAATAAGAAACTATAACTTGCAGTTTCTATTATTACACTTTATATATTTTATGACTGATAAGATTTGTATTGAAAATCAATCGATATGAAATAAATAATAAGAAAATAAGAAACTATAACTTGCAGTTTCTATTATTACACTTTATATATTTTATGACTGATAAGATTTGTATTGAAAATCAATTGATATGAAATAAATAATAAGAAAATAAGAAACTATAACTTGCAGTTTCTATTATGTCACTTTATATATTTTATGACTGATAAGATTTGTATTGAAAATCAATCGATATGAAATAAATAATAAGAAAATAAGAAACTATAACTTGCAGTTTCTATTATGTTACTTTATATATTTTATGACTGATAAGATTTGTATTGAAAATCAATCGATATGAAATAAATAATAAGAAAATAAGAAACTATAACTTGCAGTTTCTATTATTACACTTTATATATTTTATGACTGATAAGATTTGTATTGAAAATCAATCGATATGAAATAAATAATAAGAAAATAAGAAACTATAACTTGCAGTTTCTATTATTACACTTTATATATTTTATGACTGATAAGATTTGTATTGAAAATCAATTGATATGAAATAAATAATAAGAAAATAAGAAACTATAACTTGCAGTTTCTATTATGTCACTTTATATATTTTATGACTGATAAGATTTGTATTGAAAATCAATCGATATGAAATAAATAATAAGAAAATAAGAAACTATAACTTGCAGTTTCTATTATGTTACTTTATATATTTTATGACTGATAAAATTTGTATTGAAAATCAATCGATATGAAATAAATAATAAGAAAATAAGAAACTATAACTTGCAGTTTCTATTATTACACTTTATATATTTTATGACTGATAAGATTTGTATTGAAAATCAATCGATATGAAATAAATAATAAGAAAATAAGAAACTATAACTTGCAGTTTCTATTATTACACTTTATATATTTTATGACTGATAAGATTTGTATTGAAAATCAATCGATATGAAATAAATAATAAGAAAATAAGAAACTATAACTTGCAGTTTCTATTATTACACTTTATATATTTTATGACTGATAAGATTTGTATTGAAAATCAATCGATATGAAATAAATAATAAGAAAATAAGAAACTATAACTTGCAGTTTCTATTATTACACTTTATATATTTTATGACTGATAAGATTTGTATTGAAAATCAATCGATATGAAATAAATAATAAGAAAATAAGAAACTATAACTTGCAGTTTCTATTATTACACTTTATATATTTTATGACTGATAAGATTTGTATTGAAAATCAATCGATAAGAAATAAATAATAAGAAAATAAGAAACTATAACTTGCAGTTTCTATTATTACACTTTATATATTTTATGACTGATAAGATTTGTATTGAAAATCAATCGATATGAAATAAATAATAAGAATATAAGAAACTATAACTTGCAGTTTCTATTATTACACTTTATATATTTTATGACTGATAAGATTTGTATTGAAAATCAATCGATATTAAATAAATAATAAGAAAATAAGAAACTATAACTTGCCGTTTCTATTATGTTACTTTATATATTTTATGACTGATAAGATTTGTATTGAAAATCAATCGATATGAAATAAATAATAAGAAAATAAGAAACTATAACTTGAAGTTTCTATTATTACACTTTATATATTTTATGACGGATAAGATTTGTATTGAATATCAATTGATATGAAATAAATAATAAGAAAATAAGAAACTATAACTTGCAGTTTCTATTATGTCACTTTATATATTTTATGACTGATAAGATTTGTATTGAAAATCAATCGATATGAAATAAATAATAAGAAAATAAGAAACTATAACTTGCCGTTTCTATTATGTCACTTTATATATTTTATGACTGATAAGATTTGTATTGAAAAACAATCGATATGAAATAAATAATAAGAAAATAAGAAACTATAACTTGCCGTTTCTATTATGTTACTTTATATATTTTATGAATGATAAGATTTGTATTGAAAATCAATCGATATGAAATAAATAATAAGAAAATAAGAAACTATAACTTGCCGTTTCTATTATGTCACTTTATATATTTTATGAATGATAAGATTTGTATTGAAAATCAATTGATATGAAATAAATAATAAGAAAATAAGAAACTATAACTTGCCGTTTCTATTATGTCACTTTATATATTTTATGAATGATAAGATTTGTATTGAAAATCAATTGATATGAAGAAATATATAAAAAAAAAGAAAATAAGAAACTATAACTTGATAAGATTTGTATTGAAAAACAATATATATTGAAAAACAATCGATATGAATTTTAACAATCGATATGAATTTTAAACAATCGATATGAATTTTATGACGGATAAGATTTGTATTTATTTCATATCGATTGTTTTTCAATACAAATCTTATCAGTCATAAAATTACACTTTATATATTTTATGAAGAAACTATACTAACTTGCCGTTTCTATTATGTTACTTTATATATTTTATGACTGATAAGATTTGTATTGAAAATCAATCGATATGAAATAAATAATAAGAAAATAAGAAACTATAACTTGAAGTTTCTATTATTACACTTTATATATTTTATGACGGATAAGATTTGTATTGAAAATCAATTGATATGAAATAAATAATAAGAAAATAAGAAACTATAACTTGCAGTTTCTATTATGTCACTTTATATATTTTATGACTGATAAGATTTGTATTGAAAATCAATCGATATGAAATAAATAATAAGAAAATAAGAAACTATAAATTGCCGTTTATATTATGTCACTTTATATATTTTATGACTGATAAGATTTGTATTGAAAATCAATCGATATGAAATAAATAATAAGAAAATAAGAAACTATAACTTGCCGTTTCTATTATGTTACTTTATATATTTTATGACGGATAAGATTTGTATTGAAAATCAATCGATATGAAATAAATAATAAGAATATAAGAAACTATAACTTGCAGTTTCTATTATTACACTTTATATATTTTATGACTGATAAGATTTGTATTGAAAATCAATCGATATGAAATAAATAATAAGAAAATAAGAAACTATAACTTGCCGTTTCTATTATGTTACTTTATATATTTTATGACGGATAAGATTTGTATTGAAAATCAATCGATATGAAATAAATAATAAAAAAATAAGAAACTATAACTGCAGTTTCTATTATTACACTTTATATATTTTATGACGGATAAGATTTGTATTGAAAATCAATCGATATGAAATAAATAATAAGAAAATAAGAAACTATAACTTGCAGTTTCTATTATTACACTTATATATTTTATGACTGATAAGATTTGTATTGAAAATCAATCGATATGAAATAAATAATAAGAAAATAAGAAACTATAACTTGCAGTTTCTATTATTACACTTTATATATTTTATGACTGATAAGATTTGTATTGAAAATCAATCGATATGAAATAAATAATAAGAAAATAAGAAACTATAACTTGCAGTTTCTATTATTACACTTTATATATTTTATGACTGATAAGATTTGTATTGAAAATCAATCGATATGAAATAAATAATAAGAAAATAAGAAACTATAACTTGCAGTTTCTATTATTACACTTTATATATTTTATGACTGATAAGATTTGTATTGAAAATCAATCGATATGAAATAAATAATAAGAAAATAAGAAACTATAACTTGCAGTTTCTATTATTACACTTTATATATTTTATGACTGATAAGATTTGTATTGAAAATCAATCGATATGAAATAAATAATAAGAAAATAAGAAACTATAACTTGCAGTTTCTATTATTACACTTTATATATTTTATGACTGATAAGATTTGTATTGAAAATCAATCGATATGAAATAAATAATAAGAAAATAAGAAACTATAACTTGCAGTTTCTATTATTACACTTTATATATTTTATGACTGATAAGATTTGTATTGAAAATCAATCGATATGAAATAAATAATAAGAAAATAAGAAACTATAACTTGCAGTTTCTATTATTACACTTTATATATTTTATGACTGATAAGATTTGTATTGAAAATCAATCGATATGAAATAAATAATAAGAAAATAAGAAACTATAACTTGCAGTTTCTATTATTACACTTTATATATTTTATGACTGATAAGATTTGTATTGAAAATCAATCGATATGAAATAAATAATAAGAAAATAAGAAACTATAACTTGCAGTTTCTATTATTACACTTTATATATTTTATGACTGATAAGATTTGTATTGAAAATCAATCGATATGAAATAAATAATAAGAAAATAAGAAACTATAACTTGCAGTTTCTATTATTACACTTTATATATTTTATGACTGATAAGATTTGTATTGAAAATCAATCGATATGAAATAAATAATAAGAAAATAAGAAACTATAACTTGCAGTTTCTATTATTACACTTTATATATTTTATGACTGATAAGATTTGTATTGAAAATCAATCGATATGAAATAAATAATAAGAAAATAAGAAACTATAACTTGCAGTTTCTATTATTACACTTTATATATTTTATGACTGATAAGATTTGTATTGAAAATCAATCGATATGAAATAAATAATAAGAAAATAAGAAACTATAACTTGCCGTTTCTATTATGTTACTTTATATATTTTATGACTGATAAGATTTGTATTGAAAATCAATCGATATGAAATAAATAATAAGAAAATAAGAAACTATAACTTGAAGTTTCTATTATTACACTTTATATATTTTATGACGGATAAGATTTGTATTGAAAATCAATTGATATGAAATAAATAATAAGAAAATAAGAAACTATAACTTGCAGTTTCTATTATGTCACTTTATATATTTTATGACTGATAAGATTTGTATTGAAAATCAATCGATATGAAATAAATAATAAGAAAATAAGAAACAATAACTTGCCGTTTCTATTATGTCACTTTATATATTTTATGACTGATAAGATTTGTATTGAAAAACAATCGATATGAAATAAATAATAAGAAAATAAGAAACTATAACTTGCCGTTTCTATTATGTTACTTTATATATTTTATGAATGATAAGATTTGTATTGAAAATCAATCGATATGAAATAAATAATAAGAAAATAAGAAACTATAACTTGCCGTTTCTATTATGTCACTTTATATATTTTATGACTGATAAGATTTGTATTGAAAAACAATCGATATGAAATAAATAATAAGAAAATAAGAAACTATAACTTGCCGTTTCTATTATGTTACTTTATATATTTTATGAATGATAAGATTTGTATTGAAAATCAATCGATATGAAATAAATAATAAGAAAATAAGAAACTATAACTTGCCGTTTCTATTATGTCACTTTATATATTTTATGACTGATAAGATTTGTATTGAAAAACAATCGATATGAAATAAATAATAAGAAAATAAGAAACTATAACTTGCCGTTTCTATTATGTTACTTTATATATTTTATGAATGATAAGATTTGTATTGAAAAACAATCGATATGAAATAAATAATAAGAAAATAAGAAACTATAACTTGCCGTTTCTATTATGTTACTTTATATATTTTATGAATGATAAGATTTGTATTGAAAATCAATCGATATGAAATAAATAATAAGAAAATAAGAAACTATAACTTGCCGTTTCTATTATGTCACTTTATATATTTTATGACTGATAAGATTTGTATTGAAAAACAATCGATATGAAATAAATAATAAGAAAATAAGAAACTATAACTTGCCGTTTCTATTATGTTACTTTATATATTTTATGAATGATAAGATTTGTATTGAAAATCAATCGATATGAAATAAATAATAAGAAAATAAGAAACTATAACTTGCCGTTTCTATTATGTCACTTTATATATTTTATGACTGATAAGATTTGTATTGAAAAACAATCGATATGAAATAAATAATAAGAAAATAAGAAACTATAACTTGCCGTTTCTATTATGTTACTTTATATATTTTATGACTGATAAGATTTGTATTGAAAATCAATCGATATGAAATAAATAATAAGAAAATAAGAAACTATAACTTGCAGTTTCTATTATTACACTTTATATATTTTATGACTGATAAGATTTGTATTGAAAATCAATCGATATGAAATAAATAATAAGAAAATAAGAAACTATAACTTGCAGTTTCTATTATTACACTTTATATATTTTATGACTGATAAGATTTGTATTGAAAATCAATCGATATGAAATAAATAATAAGAAAATAAGAAACTATAACTTGCAGTTTCTATTATTACACTTTATATATTTTATGACTGATAAGATTTGTATTGAAAATCAATCGATATGAAATAAATAATAAGAAAATAAGAAACTATAACTTGCAGTTTCTATTATTACACTTTATATATTTTATGACTGATAAGATTTGTATTGAAAATCAATCGATATGAAATAAATAATAAGAAAATAAGAAACTATAACTTGCCGTTTCTATTATGTTACTTTATATATTTTATGACTGATAAGATTTGTATTGAAAATCAATCGATATGAAATAAATAATAAGAAAATAAGAAACTATAACTTGAAGTTTCTATTATTACACTTTATATATTTTATGACGGATAAGATTTGTATTGAAAAACAATCGATATGAAATAAATAATAAGAAAATAAGAAACTATAACTTGCCGTTTCTATTATGTTACTTTATATATTTTATGAATGATAAGATTTGTATTGAAAATCAATCGATATGAAATAAATAATAAGAAAATAAGAAACTATAACTTGCAGTTTCTATTATTACACATTATATATTTTATGACTGATAAGATTTGTATTGAAAATCAATCGATATGAAATAAATAATAAGAAAATAAGAAACTATAACTTGCCGTTTCTATTATGTCACTTTATATATTTTATGACTGATAAGATTTGTATTGAAAATCAATCGATATGAAATAAATAATAAGAAAATAAGAAACTATAACTTGCCGTTTCTATTATGTCACTTTATATATTTTATGACTGATAAGATTTGTATTGAAAAACAATCGATATGAAATAAATAATAAGAAAATAAGAAACTATAACTTGCCGTTTCTATTATGTTACTTTATATATTTTATGAATGATAAGATTTGTATTGAAAATCAATCGATATGAAATAAATAATAAGAAAATAAGAAACTATAACTTGCCGTTTCTATTATGTCACTTTATATATTTTATGACTGATAAGATTTTTATTGAAAAACAATCGATATGAAATAAATAATAAGAAAATAAGAAACTATAACTTGCCGTTTCTATTATGTTACTTTATATATTTTATGAATGATAAGATTTGTATTGAAAATCAATCGATATGAAATAAATAATAAGAAAATAAGAAACTATAACTTGACGTTTCTATTATGTCACTTTATATATTTTATGACTGATAAGATTTGTATTGAAAAACAATCGATATGAAATAAATAATAAGAAAATAAGAAACTATAACTTGCCGTTTCTATTATGTTACTTTATATATTTTATGACTGATAAGATTTGTATTGAAAATCAATCGATATGAAATAAATAATAAGAAAATAAGAAACTATAACTTGCAGTTTCTATTATTACACTTTATATATTTTATGACTGATAAGATTTGTATTGAAAATCAATCGATATGAAATAAATAATAAGAAAATAAGAAACTATAACTTGCAGTTTCTATTATTACACTTTATATATTTTATGACTGATAAGATTTGTATTGAAAATCAATCGATATGAAATAAATAATAAGAAAATAAGAAACTATAACTTGCAGTTTCTATTATTACACTTTATATATTTTATGACTGATAAGATTTGTATTGAAAATCAATCGATATGAAATAAATAATAAGAATATAAGAAACTATAACTTGCAGTTTCTATTATTACACTTTATATATTTTATGACTGATAAGATTTGTATTGAAAATCAATCGATATGAAATAAATAATAAGAAAATAAGAAACTATAACTTGCCGTTTCTATTATGTTACTTTATATATTTTATGACTGATAAGATTTGTATTGAAAATCAATCGATATGAAATAAATAATAAGAAAATAAGAAACTATAACTGCAGTTTCTATTATTACACTTTATATATTTTATGACGGATAAGATTTGTATTGAAAATCAATCGATATGAAATAAATAATAAGAAAATAAGAAACTATAACTTGCAGTTTCTATTATTACACTTTATATATTTTATGACTGATAAGATTTGTATTGAAAATCAATCGATATGAAATAAATAATAAGAAAATAAGAAACTATAACTTGCAGTTTCTATTATTACACTTTATATATTTTATGACTGATAAGATTTGTATTGAAAATCAATCGATATGAAATAAATAATAAGAATATAAGAAACTATAACTTGCAGTTTCTATTATTACACTTTATATATTTTATGACTGATAAGATTTGTATTGAAAATCAATCGATATGAAATAATTAATAAGAAAATAAGAAACTATAACTTGCCGTTTCTATTATTACACTTTATATATTTTATGACTGATAAGATTTGTATTGAAAATCAATCGATATGAAATAAATAATAAGAAAATAAGAAACTATAACTTGCAGTTTCTATTATTACACTTTATATATTTTATGACTGATAAGATTTGTATTGAAAATCAATCGATATGAAATAAATAATAAGAAAATAAGAAACTATAACTTGCAGTTTCTATTATTACACTTTATATATTTTATGACTGATAAGATTTGTATTGAAAATCAATCGATATGAAATAAATAATAAGAAAATAAGAAACTATAACTTGCAGTTTCTATTATTACACTTTATATATTTTATGACTGATAAGATTTGTATTGAAAATCAATCGATATGAAATAAATAATAAGAAAATAAGAAACTATAACTTGCAGTTTCTATTATTACACTTTATATATTTTATGACTGATAAGATTTGTATTGAAAATCAATCGATATGAAATAAATAATAAGAAAATAAGAAACTATAACTTGCAGTTTCTATTATTACACTTTATATATTTTATGACTGATAAGATTTGTATTGAAAATCAATCGATATGAAATAAATAATAAGAAAATAAGAAACTATAACTTGCAGTTTCTATTATTACACTTTATATATTTTATGACTGATAAGATTTGTATTGAAAATCAATCGATATGAAATAAATAATAAGAAAATAAGAAACTATAACTTGCAGTTTCTATTATTACACTTTATATATTTTATGACTGATAAGATTTGTATTGAAAATCAATCGATATGAAATAAATAATAAGAAAATAAGAAACTATAACTTGCAGTTTCTATTATTACACTTTATATATTTTATGACTGATAAGATTTGTATTGAAAATCAATCGATATGAAATAAATAATAAGAAAATAAGAAACTATAACTTGCAGTTTCTATTATTACACTTTATATATTTTATGACTGATAAGATTTGTATTGAAAATCAATCGATATGAAATAAATAATAAGAAAATAAGAAACTATAACTTGCAGTTTCTATTATTACACTTTATATATTTTATGACTGATAAGATTTGTATTGAAAATCAATCGATATGAAATAAATAATAAGAATATAAGAAACTATAACTTGCAGTTTCTATTATTACACTTTATATATTTTATGACTGATAAGATTTGTATTGAAAATCAATCGATATGAAATAAATAATAAGAAAATAAGAAACTATAACTTGCCGTTTCTATTATGTCACTTTATATATTTTATGAATGATAAGATTTGTATTGAAAATCAATTGATATGAAATAAATAATAAGAAAATAAGAAACTATAACTTGAAGTTTCTATTATTACACTTTATATATTTTATGACGGATAAGATTTGTATTGAAAATCAATTGATATTTAATAAATAATAAGAAAATAAGAAACTATAACTTGCAGTTTCTATTATGTCACTTTATATATTTTATGACTGATAAGATTTGTATTGAAAATCAATCGATATGAAATAAATAATAAGAAAATAAGAAACTATAACTTGCCGTTTCTATTATGTCACTTTATATATTTTATGACTGATAAGATTTGTATTGAAAAACAATCGATATGAAATAAATAATAAGAAAATAAGAAACTATAACTTGCCGTTTCTATTATGTTACTTTATATATTTTATGAATGATAAGATTTGTATTGAAAATCAATCGATATGAAATAAATAATAAGAAAATAAGAAACTATAACTTGCCGTTTCTATTATGTCACTTTATATATTTTATGAATGATAAGATTTGTATTGAAAATCAATTGATATGAAATAAATAATAAGAAAATAAGAAACTATAACTTGCCGTTTCTATTATGTCACTTTATATATTTTATGAATGATAAGATTTGTATTGAAAATCAATCGATATGAAATAAATAATAAGAAAATAAGAAACTATAACTTGCCGTTTCTATTATGTCACTTTATATATTTTATGAATGATAAGATTTGTATTGAAAATCAATTGATATGAAATAAATAATAAGAAAATAAGAAACTATAACTTGCCGTTTCTATTATGTCACTTTATATATTTTATGAATGATAAGATTTGTATTGAAAATCAATTGATATGAAATAAATAATAAGAAAATAAGAAACTATAACTTGCCGTTTCTATTATGTCACTTTATATATTTTATGAATGATAAGATTTGTATTGAAAATCAATTGATATGAAATAAATAATAAGAAAATAAGAAACTATAACTTGCCGTTTCTATTATGTCACTTTATATATTTTATGAATGATAAGATTTGTATTGAAAATCAATTGATATGAAATAAATAATAAGAAAATAAGAAACTATAACTTGCCGTTTCTATTATGTCACTTTATATATTTTATGAATGATAAGATTTGTATTGAAAATCAATTGATATGAAATAAATAATAAGAAAATAAGAAACTATAACTTGCCGTTTCTATTATGTTACTTTATATATTTTATGAATGATAAGATTTGTATTGAAAAACAATCGATATGAAATAAATAATAAGAAAATAAGAAACTATAACTTGCCGTTTCTATTATGTCCCTTTATATATTTTAGGACTGACAAGATTTGTATTGAAAAACAATCGATATGAAATAAATAATAAGAAAATAAGAAACTATAACTTGCCGTTTCTATTATGTTACTTTATATATTTTATGAATGATAAGATTTGTATTGAAAATCAATCGATATGAAATAAATAATAAGAAAATAAGAAACTATAACTTGCCGTTTCTATTATGTCACTTTATATATTTTATGAATGATAAGATTTGTATTGAAAATCAATTGATATGAAATAAATAATAAGAAAATAAGAAACTATAACTTGCCGTTTCTATTATGTCACTTTATATATTTTATGAATGATAAGATTTGTATTGAAAATCAATTGATATGAAATAAATAATAAGAAAATAAGAAACTATAACTTGCAGTTTCTATTATTACACTTTATATATTTTATGACTGATAAGATTTGTATTGAAAATCAATCGATATGAAATAAATAATAAGAAAATAAGAAACTATAACTTGCAGTTTCTATTATTACACTTTATATATTTTATGACTGATAAGATTTGTATTGAAAATCAATCGATATGAAATAAATAATAAGAATATAAGAAACTATAACTTGCAGTTTCTATTATTACACTTTATATATTTTATGACTGATAAGATTTGTATTGAAAATCAATCGATATGAAATAAATAATAAGAAAATAAGAAACTATAACTTGCCGTTTCTATTATGTTACTTTATATATTTTATGACTGATAAGATTTGTATTGAAAATCAATCGATATGAAATAAATAATAAGAAAATAAGAAACTATAACTGCAGTTTCTATTATTACACTTTATATATTTTATGACGGATAAGATTTGTATTGAAAATCAATCGATATGAAATAAATAATAAGAAAATAAGAAACTATAACTTGCAGTTTCTATTATTACACTTTATATATTTTATGACTGATAAGATTTGTATTGAAAATCAATCGATATGAAATAAATAATAAGAAAATAAGAAACTATAACTTGCAGTTTCTATTATTACACTTTATATATTTTATGACTGATAAGATTTGTATTGAAAATCAATCGATATGAAATAAATAATAAGAATATAAGAAACTATAACTTGCAGTTTCTATTATTACACTTTATATATTTTATGACTGATAAGATTTGTATTGAAAATCAATCGATATGAAATAATTAATAAGAAAATAAGAAACTATAACTTGCCGTTTCTATTATTACACTTTATATATTTTATGACTGATAAGATTTGTATTGAAAATCAATCGATATGAAATAAATAATAAGAAAATAAGAAACTATAACTTGCAGTTTCTATTATTACACTTTATATATTTTATGACTGATAAGATTTGTATTGAAAATCAATCGATATGAAATAAATAATAAGAAAATAAGAAACTATAACTTGCAGTTTCTATTATTACACTTTATATATTTTATGACTGATAAGATTTGTATTGAAAATCAATCGATATGAAATAAATAATAAGAAAATAAGAAACTATAACTTGCAGTTTCTATTATTACACTTTATATATTTTATGACTGATAAGATTTGTATTGAAAATCAATCGATATGAAATAAATAATAAGAAAATAAGAAACTATAACTTGCAGTTTCTATTATTACACTTTATAGATTTTATGACTGATAAGATTTGTATTGAAAATCAATCGATATGAAATAAATAATAAGAAAATAAGAAACTATAACTTGCAGTTTCTATTATTACACTTTATATATTTTATGACTGATAAGATTTGTATTGAAAATCAATCGATATGAAATAAATAATAAGAAAATAAGAAACTATAACTTGCAGTTTCTATTATTACACTTTATATATTTTATGACTGATAAGATTTGTATTGAAAATCAATCGATATGAAATAAATAATAAGAAAATAAGAAACTATAACTTGCAGTTTCTATTATTACACTTTATATATTTTATGACTGATAAGATTTGTATTGAAAATCAATCGATATGAAATAAATAATAAGAAAATAAGAAACTATAACTTGCAGTTTCTATTATTACACTTTATATATTTTATGACTGATAAGATTTGTATTGAAAATCAATCGATATGAAATAAATAATAAGAAAATAAGAAACTATAACTTGCAGTTTCTATTATTACACTTTATATATTTTATGACTGATAAGATTTGTATTGAAAATCAATCGATATGAAATAAATAATAAGAAAATAAGAAACTATAACTTGCAGTTTCTATTATTACACTTTATATATTTTATGACTGATAAGATTTGTATTGAAAATCAATCGATATGAAATAAATAATAAGAAAATAAGAAACTATAACTTGCAGTTTCTATTATTACACTTTATATATTTTATGACTGATAAGATTTGTATTGAAAATCAATCGATATGAAATAAATAATAAGAAAATAAGAAACTATAACTTGCCGTTTCTATTATGTCACTTTATATATTTTATGACTGATAAGATTTGTATTGAAAATCAATCGATATGAAATAAATAATAAGAAAATAAGAAACTATAACTTGCAGTTTCTATTATTACACTTTATATATTTTATGACTGATAAGATTTGTATTGAAAATCAATTGATATTTAATAAATAATAAGAAAATAAGAAACTATAACTTGCAGTTTCTATTATGTCACTTTATATATTTTATGACTGATAAGATTTGTATTGAAAATCAATCGATATGAAATAAATAATAAGAAAATAAGAAACTATAACTTGCCGTTTCTATTATGTCACTTTATATATTTTATGACTGATAAGATTTGTATTGAAAAACAATCGATATGAAATAAATAATAAGAAAATAAGAAACTATAACTTGCCGTTTCTATTATGTTACTTTATATATTTTATGAATGATAAGATTTGTATTGAAAATCA
>CAVMJV010000435.1:0-42205 GCA_963681835.1 Meloidogyne enterolobii
AAATTCTGTATCTAAAACACGAAGTCGAATTGTACCCAATCAATATACAAGAAGATATAATACAATATATAATTTTTTAATATTTTTTAATTGAATATATTCAAATTTTAATTTTCTTGATGGTTATACGTGCGACTGGAGGATTCTATATACCATTCGAATCAGCAGAAAATTCTGTATCTAAAACACGAAGTCGAATTGTACCCAATCAATATACAAGAAGATATAATACAATATATAATTTTTTAATATTTTTTTAATTGAATATTTTCAAATTTAATTTTCTTGATGGTTATACGTGCGACTGGAGGATTCTATATACCATTCGAATCAGCAGAAAATTCTGTATCTAAAACACGAAGTCGAATTGTACCCAATCAATATACAAGAAGATATAATACAATATATAATTTTTTAATATTTTTTTAATTGAATATATTCAAATTTAATTTTCTTGATGGTTATACGTGCGACTGGAGGATTCTATATACCATTCGAATCGACAGAAAATTCTGTATCTAAAACACGAAGTCGAATTGTACCCAATCAATATACAAGAAGATATAATACAATATATAATTTTTTAATATTTTTTTAATTGAATATTTTCAAATTTAATTTTCTTGATGGTTATACGTGCGACTGGAGGATTCTATATACCATTCGAATCAGCAGAAAATTCTGTATCTAAAACACGAAGTCGAATTGTACCCAATCAATATACAAGAAGATATAATACAATATATAATTTTTTAATATTTTTTTAATTGAATATTTTCAAATTTAATTTTCTTGATGGTTATACGTGCGACTGGAGGATTCTATATACCATTCGAATCAGCAGAAAATTCTGTATCTAAAACACGAAGTCGAATTGTACCCAATCAATATACAAGAAGATATAATACAATATATAATTTTTTAATATTTTTTTAATTGAATATTTTCAAATTTAATTTTCTTGATGGTTATACGTGCGACTGGAGGATTCTATATACCATTCGAATCAGCAGAAAATTCTGTATCTAAAACACGAAGTCGAATTGTACCCAATCAATATACAAGAAGATATAATACAATATATAATTTTTTAATATTTTTTTAATTGAATATATTCAAATTTAATTTTCTTGATGGTTATACGTGCGACTGGAGGATTCTATATACCATTCGAATCAGCAGAAAATTCTGTATCTAAAACACGAAGTCGAATTGTACCCAATCAATATACAAGAAGATATAATACAATATATAATTTTTTAATATTTTTTTAATTGAATATTTTCAAATTTAATTTTCTTGATGGTTATACGTGCGACTGGAGGATTCTATATACCATTCGAATCAGCAGAAAATTCTGTATCTAAAACACGAAGTCGAATTGTACCCAATCAATATACAAGAAGATATAATACAATATATAATTTTTTAATATTTTTTTAATTGAATATTTTCAAATTTAATTTTCTTGATGGTTATACGTGCGACTGGAGGATTCTATATACCATTCGAATCAGCAGAAAATTCTGTATCTAAAACACGAAGTCGAATTGTACCCAATCAATATACAAGAAGATATAATACAATATATAATTTTTTAATATTTTTTTAATTGAATATTTTCAAATTTAATTTTCTTGATGGTTATACGTGCGACTGGAGGATTCTATATACCATTCGAATCAGCAGAAAATTCTGTATCTAAAACACGAAGTCGAATTGTACCCAATCAATATACAAGAAGATATAATACAATATATAATTTTTTAATATTTTTTTAATTGAATATTTTCAAATTTAATTTTCTTGATGGTTATACGTGCGACTGGAGGATTCTATATACCATTCGAATCAGCAGAAAATTCTGTATCTAAAACACGAAGTCGAATTGTACCCAATCAATATACAAGAAGATATAATACAATATATAATTTTTTAATATTTTTTTAATTGAATATTTTCAAATTTAATTTTCTTGATGGTTATACGTGCGACTGGAGGATTCTATATACCATTCGAATCAGCAGAAAATTCTGTATCTAAAACACGAAGTCGAATTGTACCCAATCAATATACAAGAAGATATAATACAATATATAATTTTTTAATATTTTTTTAATTGAATATTTTCAAATTTAATTTTCTTGATGGTTATACGTGCGACTGGAGGATTCTATATACCATTCGAATCAGCAGAAAATTCTGTATCTAAAACACGAAGTCGAATTGTACCCAATCAATATACAAGAAGATATAATACAATATATAATTTTTTAATATTTTTTTAATTGAATATTTTCAAATTTAATTTTCTTGATGGTTATACGTGCGACTGGAGGATTCTATATACCATTCGAATCAGCAGAAAATTCTGTATCTAAAACACGAAGTCGAATTGTACCCAATCAATATACAAGAAGATATAATACAATATATAATTTTTTAATATTTTTTTAATTGAATATTTTCAAATTTAATTTTCTTGATGGTTATACGTGCGACTGGAGGATTCTATATACCATTCGAATCAGCAGAAAATTCTGTATCTAAAACACGAAGTCGAATTGTACCCAATCAATATACAAGAAGATATAATACAATATATAATTTTTTAATATTTTTTTAATTGAATATATTCAAATTTAATTTTCTTGATGGTTATACGTGCGACTGGAGGATTCTATATACCATTCGAATCAGCAGAAAATTCTGTATCTAAAACACGAAGTCGAATTGTACCCAATCAATATACAAGAAGATATAATACAATATATAATTTTTTAATATTTTTTTAATTGAATATTTTCAAATTTAATTTTCTTGATGGTTATACGTGCGACTGGAGGATTCTATATACCATTCGAATCAGCAGAAAATTCTGTATCTAAAACACGAAGTCGAATTGTACCCAATCAATATACAAGAAGATATAATACAATATATAATTTTTTAATATTTTTTTAATTGAATATTTTCAAATTTAATTTTCTTGATGGTTATACGTGCGACTGGAGGATTCTATATACCATTCTAATCAGCAGAAAATTCTGTATCTAAAACACGAAGTCGAATTGTACCCAATCAATATACAAGAAGATATAATACAATATATAATTTTTTAATATTTTTTTAATTGAATATTTTCAAATTTAATTTTCTTGATGGTTATACGTGCGACTGGAGGATTCTATATACCATTCTAATCAGCAGAAAATTCTGTATCTAAAACACGAAGTCGAATTGTACCCAATCAATATACAAGAAGATATAATACAATATATAATTTTTTAATATTTTTTTAATTGAATATTTTCAAATTTAATTTTCTTGATGGTTATACGTGCGACTGGAGGATTCTATATACCATTCGAATCAGCAGAAAATTCTGTATCTAAAACACGAAGTCGAATTGTACCCAATCAATATACAAGAAGATATAATACAATATATAATTTTTTAATATTTTTTTAATTGAATATTTTCAAATTTAATTTTCTTGATGGTTATACGTGCGACTGGAGGATTCTATATACCATTCGAATCAGCAGAAAATTCTGTATCTAAAACACGAAGTCGAATTGTACCCAATCAATATACAAGAAGATATAATACAATATATAATTTTTTAATATTTTTTTAATTGAATATATTCAAATTTAATTTTCTTGATGGTTATACGTGCGACTGGAGGATTCTATATACCATTCGAATCAGCAGAAAATTCTGTATCTAAAACACGAAGTCGAATTGTACCCAATCAATATACAAGAAGATATAATACAATATATAATTTTTTAATATTTTTTTAATTGAATATTTTCAAATTTAATTTTCTTGATGGTTATACGTGCGACTGGAGGATTCTATATACCATTCGAATCAGCAGAAAATTCTGTATCTAAAACACGAAGTCGAATTGTACCCAATCAATATACAAGAAGATATAATACAATATATAATTTTTTAATATTTTTTTAATTGAATATTTTCAAATTTAATTTTCTTGATGGTTATACGTGCGACTGGAGGATTCTATATACCATTCGAATCAGCAGAAAATTCTGTATCTAAAACACGAAGTCGAATTGTACCCAATCAATATACAAGAAGATATAATACAATATATAATTTTTTAATATTTTTTTAATTGAATATTTTCAAATTTAATTTTCTTGATGGTTATACGTGCGACTGGAGGATTCTATATACCATTCGAATCAGCAGAAAATTCTGTATCTAAAACACGAAGTCGAATTGTACCCAATCAATATACAAGAAGATATAATACAATATATAATTTTTTAATATTTTTTTAATTGAATATTTTCAAATTTAATTTTCTTGATGGTTATACGTGCGACTGGAGGATTCTATATACCATTCGAATCAGCAGAAAATTCTGTATCTAAAACACGAAGTCGAATTGTACCCAATCAATATACAAGAAGATATAATACAATATATAATTTTTTAATATTTTTTTAATTGAATATTTTCAAATTTAATTTTCTTGATGGTTATACGTGCGACTGGAGGATTCTATATACCATTCGAATCAGCAGAAAATTCTGTATCTAAAACACGAAGTCGAATTGTACCCAATCAATATACAAGAAGATATAATACAATATATAATTTTTTAATATTTTTTTAATTGAATATATTCAAATTTAATTTTCTTGATGGTTATACGTGCGACTGGAGGATTCTATATACCATTCGAATCAGCAGAAAATTCTGTATCTAAAACACGAAGTCGAATTGTACCCAATCAATATACAAGAAGATATAATACAATATATAATTTTTTAATATTTTTTTAATTGAATATTTTCAAATTTAATTTTCTTGATGGTTATACGTGCGACTGGAAGATTCTATATACCATTCGAATCAGCAGAAAATTCTGTATCTAAAACACGAAGTCGAATTGTACCCAATCAATATACAAGAAGATATAATACAATATATAATTTTTTAATATTTTTTTAATTGAATATTTTCAAATTTAATTTTCTTGATGGTTATACGTGCGACTGGAGGATTCTATATACCATTCGAATCAGCAGAAAATTCTGTATCTAAAACACAAAGTCGAATTGTACCCAATCAATATACAAGAAGATATAATACAATATATAATTTTTTAATATTTTTTTAATTGAATATTTTCAAATTTAATTTTCTTGATGGTTATACGTGCGACTGGAGGATTCTATATACCTTTCGAATCAGCAGAAAATTCTGTATCTAAAACACGAAGACGAATTGTACCCAATCAATATACAAGAAGATATAATCCAATATATAATTTTTTAATATTTTTTTAATTGAATATATTCAAATTTAATTTTCTTGATGGTTATACGTGCGACTGGAGGATTCTATATACCATTCGAATCAGCAGAAAATTCTGTATCTAAAACACGAAGTCGAATTGTACCCAATCAATATACAAGAAGATATAATACAATATATAATTTTTTAATATTTTTTTAATTGAATATTTTCAAATTTAATTTTCTTGATGGTTATACGTGCGACTGGAGGATTCTATATACCATTCTAATCAGCAGAAAATTCTGTATCTAAAACACGAAGTCGAATTGTACCCAATCAATATACAAGAAGATATAATACAATATATAATTTTTTAATATTTTTTTAATTGAATATTTTCAAATTTAATTTTCTTGATGGTTATACGTGCGACTGGAGGATTCTATATACCATTCGAATCAGCAGAAAATTCTGTATCTAAAACACGAAGTTGAATTGTACCCAATCAATATACAAGAAGATATAATACAATATATAATTTTTTAATATTTTTTTAATTGAATATTTTCAAATTTAATTTTCTTGATGGTTATACGTGCGACTGGAGGATTCTATATACCATTCGAATCAGCAGAAAATTCTGTATCTAAAACACGAAGTCGAATTGTACCCAATCAATATACAAGAAGATATAATACAATATATAATTTTTTAATATTTTTTTAATTGAATATTTTCAAATTTAATTTTCTTGATGGTTATACGTGCGACTGGAGGATTCTATATACCATTCGAATCAGCAGAAAATTCTGTATCTAAAACACGAAGTCGAATTGTACCCAATCAATATACAAGAAGATATAATACAATATATAATTTTTTAATATTTTTTTAATTGAATATTTTCAAATTTAATTTTCTTGATGGTTATACGTGCGACTGGAGGATTCTATATACCATTCGAATCAGCAGAAAATTCTGTATCTAAAACACGAAGTCGAATTGTACCCAATCAATATACAAGAAGATATAATACAATATATAATTTTTTAATATTTTTTTAATTGAATATATTCAAATTTAATTTTCTTGATGGTTATACGTGCGACTGGAGGATTCTATATACCATTCGAATCAGCAGAAAATTCTGTATCTAAAACACGAAGTCGAATTGTACCCAATCAATATACAAGAAGATATAATACAATATATAATTTTTTAATATTTTTTTAATTGAATATTTTCAAATTTAATTTTCTTGATGGTTATACGTGCGACTGGAAGATTCTATATACCATTCGAATCAGCAGAAAATTCTGTATCTAAAACACGAAGTCGAATTGTACCCAATCAATATACAAGAAGATATAATACAATATATAATTTTTTAATATTTTTTTAATTGAATATTTTCAAATTTAATTTTCTTGATGGTTATACGTGCGACTGGAGGATTCTATATACCATTCGAATCAGCAGAAAATTCTGTATCTAAAACACAAAGTCGAATTGTACCCAATCAATATACAAGAAGATATAATACAATATATAATTTTTTAATATTTTTTTAATTGAATATTTTCAAATTTAATTTTCTTGATGGTTATACGTGCGACTGGAGGATTCTATATACCATTCGAATCAGCAGAAAATTCTGTATCTAAAACACGAAGATCGAATTGTACCCAATCAATATACAAGAAGATATAATCCAATATATAATTTTTTAATATTTTTTTAATTGAATATATTCAAATTTAATTTTCTTGATGGTTATACGTGCGACTGGAGGATTCTATATACCATTCGAATCAGCAGAAAATTCTGTATCTAAAACACGAAGTCGAATTGTACCCAATCAATATACAAGAAGATATAATACAATATATAATTTTTTAATATTTTTTTAATTGAATATTTTCAAATTTAATTTTCTTGATGGTTATACGTGCGACTGGAGGATTCTATATACCATTCTAATCAGCAGAAAATTCTGTATCTAAAACACGAAGTCGAATTGTACCCAATCAATATACAAGAAGATATAATACAATATATAATTTTTTAATATTTTTTTAATTGAATATTTTCAAATTTAATTTTCTTGATGGTTATACGTGCGACTGGAGGATTCTATATACCATTCTAATCAGCAGAAAATTCTGTATCTAAAACACGAAGTCGAATTGTACCCAATCAATATACAAGAAGATATAATACAATATATAATTTTTTAATATTTTTTTAATTGAATATTTTCAAATTTAATTTTCTTGATGGTTATACGTGCGACTGGAGGATTCTATATACCATTCTAATCAGCAGAAAATTCTGTATCTAAAACACGAAGTCGAATTGTACCCAATCAATATACAAGAAGATATAATACAATATATAATTTTTTAATATTTTTTTAATTGAATATTTTCAAATTTAATTTTCTTGATGGTTATACGTGCGACTGGAGGATTCTATATACCATTCTAATCAGCAGAAAATTCTGTATCTAAAACACGAAGTCGAATTGTACCCAATCAATATACAAGAAGATATAATACAATATATAATTTTTTAATATTTTTTTAATTGAATATTTTCAAATTTAATTTTCTTGATGGTTATACGTGCGACTGGAGGATTCTATATACCATTCTAATCAGCAGAAAATTCTGTATCTAAAACACGAAGTCGAATTGTACCCAATCAATATACAAGAAGATATAATACAATATATAATTTTTTAATATTTTTTTAATTGAATATTTTCAAATTTAATTTTCTTGATGGTTATACGTGCGACTGGAGGATTCTATATACCATTCGAATCAGCAGAAAATTCTGTATCTAAAACACGAAGTCGAATTGTACCCAATCAATATACAAGAAGATATAATACAATATATAATTTTTTAATATTTTTTTAATTGAATATTTTCAAATTTAATTTTCTTGATGGTTATACGTGCGACTGGAGGATTCTATATACCATTCGAATCAGCAGAAAATTCTGTATCTAAAACACGAAGTCGAATTGTACCCAATCAATATACAAGAAGATATAATACAATATATAATTTTTTAATATTTTTTTAATTGAATATTTTCAAATTTAATTTTCTTGATGGTTATACCTGCGACTGGAGGATTCTATATACCATTCGAATCAGCAGAAAATTCTGTATCTAAAACACGAAGACGAATTGTACCCAATCAATATACAAGAAGATATAATACAATATATAATTTTTTAATATTTTTTTAATTGAATATTTTCAAATTTAATTTTCTTGATGGTTATACGTGCGACTGGAGGATTCTATATACCATTCGAATCAGCAGAAAATTCTGTATCTAAAACACGAAGTCGAATTGTACCCAATCAATATACAAGAAGATATAATACAATATATAATTTTTTAATATTTTTTTAATTGAATATATTCAAATTTAATTTTCTTGATGGTTATACGTGCGACTGGAGGATTCTATATACCATTCGAATCAGCAGAAAATTCTGTATCTAAAACACGAAGTCGAATTGTACCCAATCAATATACAAGAAGATATAATACAATATATAATTTTTTAATATTTTTTTAATTGAATATTTTCAAATTTAATTTTCTTGATGGTTATACGTGCGACTGGAGGATTCTATATACCATTCTAATCAGCAGAAAATTCTGTATCTAAAACACGAAGTCGAATTGTACCCAATCAATATACAAGAAGATATAATACAATATATAATTTTTTAATATTTTTTTAATTGAATATTTTCAAATTTAATTTTCTTGATGGTTATACGTGCGACTGGAGGATTCTATATACCATTCTAATCAGCAGAAAATTCTGTATCTAAAACACGAAGTCGAATTGTACCCAATCAATATACAAGAAGATATAATACAATATATAATTTTTTAATATTTTTTTAATTGAATATTTTCAAATTTAATTTTCTTGATGGTTATACGTGCGACTGGAGGATTCTATATACCATTCTAATCAGCAGAAAATTCTGTATCTAAAACACGAAGTCGAATTGTACCCAATCAATATACAAGAAGATATAATACAATATATAATTTTTTAATATTTTTTTAATTGAATATTTTCAAATTTAATTTTCTTGATGGTTATACGTGCGACTGGAGGATTCTATATACCATTCTAATCAGCAGAAAATTCTGTATCTAAAACACGAAGTCGAATTGTACCCAATCAATATACAAGAAGATATAATACAATATATAATTTTTTAATATTTTTTTAATTGAATATTTTCAAATTTAATTTTCTTGATGGTTATACGTGCGACTGGAGGATTCTATATACCATTCTAATCAGCAGAAAATTCTGTATCTAAAACACGAAGTCGAATTGTACCCAATCAATATACAAGAAGATATAATACAATATATAATTTTTTAATATTTTTTTAATTGAATATTTTCAAATTTAATTTTCTTGATGGTTATACGTGCGACTGGAGGATTCTATATACCATTCTAATCAGCAGAAAATTCTGTATCTAAAACACGAAGTCGAATTGTACCCAATCAATATACAAGAAGATATAATACAATATATAATTTTTTAATATTTTTTTAATTGAATATTTTCAAATTTAATTTTCTTGATGGTTATACGTGCGACTGGAGGATTCTATATACCATTCTAATCAGCAGAAAATTCTGTATCTAAAACACGAAGTCGAATTGTACCCAATCAATATACAAGAAGATATAATACAATATATAATTTTTTAATATTTTTTTAATTGAATATTTTCAAATTTAATTTTCTTGATGGTTATACGTGCGACTGGAGGATTCTATATACCATTCTAATCAGCAGAAAATTCTGTATCTAAAACACGAAGTCGAATTGTACCCAATCAATATACAAGAAGATATAATACAATATATAATTTTTTAATATTTTTTTAATTGAATATTTTCAAATTTAATTTTCTTGATGGTTATACGTGCGACTGGAGGATTCTATATACCATTCTAATCAGCAGAAAATTCTGTATCTAAAACACGAAGTCGAATTGTACCCAATCAATATACAAGAAGATATAATACAATATATAATTTTTTAATATTTTTTTAATTGAATATTTTCAAATTTAATTTTCTTGATGGTTATACGTGCGACTGGAGGATTCTATATACCATTCTAATCAGCAGAAAATTCTGTATCTAAAACACGAAGTCGAATTGTACCCAATCAATATACAAGAAGATATAATACAATATATAATTTTTTAATATTTTTTTAATTGAATATTTTCAAATTTAATTTTCTTGATGGTTATACGTGCGACTGGAGGATTCTATATACCATTCGAATCAGCAGAAAATTCTGTATCTAAAACACGAAGTCGAATTGTACCCAATCAATATACAAGAAGATATAATACAATATATAATTTTTTAATATTTTTTTAATTGAATATTTTCAAATTTAATTTTCTTGATGGTTATACGTGCGACTGGAGGATTCTATATACCATTCGAATCAGCAGAAAATTCTGTATCTAAAACACGAAGTCGAATTGTACCCAATCAATATACAAGAAGATATAATACAATATATAATTTTTTAATATTTTTTTAATTGAATATTTTCAAATTTAATTTTCTTGATGGTTATACCTGCGACTGGAGGATTCTATATACCATTCGAATCAGCAGAAAATTCTGTATCTAAAACACGAAGACGAATTGTACCCAATCAATATACAAGAAGATATAATACAATATATAATTTTTTAATATTTTTTTAATTGAATATTTTCAAATTTAATTTTCTTGATGGTTATACGTGCGACTGGAGGATTCTATATACCATTCGAATCAGCAGAAAATTCTGTATCTAAAACACGAAGTCGAATTGTACCCAATCAATATACAAGAAGATATAATACAATATATAATTTTTTAATATTTTTTTAATTGAATATATTCAAATTTAATTTTCTTGATGGTTATACGTGCGACTGGAGGATTCTATATACCATTCGAATCAGCAGAAAATTCTGTATCTAAAACACGAAGTCGAATTGTACCCAATCAATATACAAGAAGATATAATACAATATATAATTTTTTAATATTTTTTTAATTGAATATTTTCAAATTTAATTTTCTTGATGGTTATACGTGCGACTGGAGGATTCTATATACCATTCTAATCAGCAGAAAATTCTGTATCTAAAACACGAAGTCGAATTGTACCCAATCAATATACAAGAAGATATAATACAATATATAATTTTTTAATATTTTTTTAATTGAATATTTTCAAATTTAATTTTCTTGATGGTTATACGTGCGACTGGAGGATTCTATATACCATTCTAATCAGCAGAAAATTCTGTATCTAAAACACGAAGTCGAATTGTACCCAATCAATATACAAGAAGATATAATACAATATATAATTTTTTAATATTTTTTTAATTGAATATTTTCAAATTTAATTTTCTTGATGGTTATACGTGCGACTGGAGGATTCTATATACCATTCTAATCAGCAGAAAATTCTGTATCTAAAACACGAAGTCGAATTGTACCCAATCAATATACAAGAAGATATAATACAATATATAATTTTTTAATATTTTTTTAATTGAATATTTTCAAATTTAATTTTCTTGATGGTTATACGTGCGACTGGAGGATTCTATATACCATTCGAATCAGCAGAAAATTCTGTATCTAAAACACGAAGTCGAATTGTACCCAATCAATATACAAGAAGATATAATACAATATATAATTTTTTAATATTTTTTTAATTGAATATTTTCAAATTTAATTTTCTTGATGGTTATACGTGCGACTGGAGGATTCTATATACTATTCGAATCAGCAGAAAATTCTGTATCTAAAACACGAAGTCGAATTGTACCCAATCAATATACAAGAAGATATAATACAATATATAATTTTTTAATATTTTTTTAATTGAATATATTCAAATTTAATTTTCTTGATGGTTATACGTGCGACTGGAGGATTCTATATACCATTCGAATCAGCAGAAAATTCTGTATCTAAAACACGAAGTCGAATTGTACCCAATCAATATACAAGAAGATATAATACAATATATAATTTTTTAATATTTTTTTAATTGAATATTTTCAAATTTAATTTTCTTGATGGTTATACGTGCGACTGGAGGATTCTATATACCATTCGAATCAGCAGAAAATTCTGTATCTAAAACACGAAGTCGAATTGTACCCAATCAATATACAAGAAGATATAATACAATATATAATTTTTTAATATTTTTTTAATTGAATATATTCAAATTTAATTTTCTTGATGGTTATACGTGCGACTGGAGGATTCTATATACCATTCGAATCAGCAGAAAATTCTGTATCTAAAACACGAAGACGAATTGTACCCAATCAATATACAAGAAGATATAATACAATATATAATTTTTTAATATTTTTTTAATTGAATATTTTCAAATTTAATTTTCTTGATGGTTATACGTGCGACTGGAGGATTCTATATACCATTCGAATCAGCAGAAAATTCTGTATCTAAAACACGAAGTCGAATTGTACCCAATCAATATACAAGAAGATATAATACAATATATAATTTTTTAATATTTTTTTAATTGAATATTTTCAAATTTAATTTTCTTGATGGTTATACGTGCGACTGGAGGATTCTATATACCATTCGAATCAGCAGAAAATTCTGTATCTAAAACACGAAGTCGAATTGTACCCAATCAATATACAAGAAGATATAATACAATATATAATTTTTTAATATTTTTTTAATTGAATATTTTCAAATTTAATTTTCTTGATGGTTATACGTGCGACTGGAGGATTCTATATACCATTCGAATCAGCAGAAAATTCTGTATCTAAAACACGAAGTCGAATTGTACCCAATCAATATACAAGAAGATATAATACAATATATAATTTTTTAATATTTTTTTAATTGAATATATTCAAATTTAATTTTCTTGATGGTTATACGTGCGACTGGAGGATTCTATATACCATTCGAATCAGCAGAAAATTCTGTATCTAAAACACGAAGTCGAATTGTACCCAATCAATATACAAGAAGATATAATACAATATATAATTTTTCAATATTTTTTTTATTGAATATATTCAAATTTAATTTTCTTGATGGTTATACGTGCGACTGGAGGATTCTATATACCATTCGAATCAGCAGAAAATTCTGTATCTAAAACACGAAGTCGAATTGTACCCAATCAATATACAAGAAGATATAATACAATATATAATTTTTTAATATTTTTTTAATTGAATATATTCAAATTTAATTTTCTTGATGGTTATACGTGCGACTGGAGGATTCTATATACCATTCGAATCAGCAGAAAATTCTGTATCTAAAACACGAAGTCGAATTGTACCCAATCAATATACAAGAAGATATAATACAATATATAATTTTTTAATATTTTTTTAATTGAATATTTTCAAATTTAATTTTCTTGATGGTTATACGTGCGACTGGAGGATTCTATATACTATTCGAATCAGCAGAAAATTCTGTATCTAAAACACGAAGTCGAATTGTACCCAATCAATATACAAGAAGATATAATACAATATATAATTTTTTAATATTTTTTTAATTGAATATATTCAAATTTAATTTTCTTGATGGTTATACGTGCGACTGGAGGATTCTATATACCATTCGAATCAGCAGAAAATTCTGTATCTAAAACACGAAGTCGAATTGTACCCAATCAATATACAAGAAGATATAATACAATATATAATTTTTTAATATTTTTTTAATTGAATATTTTCAAATTTAATTTTCTTGATGGTTATACGTGCGACTGGAGGATTCTATATACCATTCGAATCAGCAGAAAATTCTGTATCTAAAACACGAAGTCGAATTGTACCCAATCAATATACAAGAAGATATAATACAATATATAATTTTTTAATATTTTTTTAATTGAATATTTTCAAATTTAATTTTCTTGATGGTTATACGTGCGACTGGAGGATTCTATATACCATTCGAATCAGCAGAAAATTCTGTATCTAAAACACGAAGTCGAATTGTACCCAATCAATATACAAGAAGATATAATACAATATATAATTTTTTAATATTTTTTTAATTGAATATATTCAAATTTAATTTTCTTGATGGTTATACGTGCGACTGGAGGATTCTATATACCATTCGAATCAGCAGAAAATTCTGTATCTAAAACACGAAGTCGAATTGTACCCAATCAATATACAAGAAGATATAATACAATATATAATTTTTTAATATTTTTTTAATTGAATATTTTCAAATTTAATTTTCTTGATGGTTATACGTGCGACTGGAGGATTCTATATACCATTCGAATCAGCAGAAAATTCTGTATCTAAAACACGAAGTCGAATTGTACCCAATCAATATACAAGAAGATATAATACAATATATAATTTTTTAATATTTTTTTAATTGAATATTTTCAAATTTAATTTTCTTGATGGTTATACGTGCGACTGGAGGATTCTATATACCATTCGAATCAGCAGAAAATTCTGTATCTAAAACACGAAGTCGAATTGTACCCAATCAATATACAAGAAGATATAATACAATATATAATTTTTTAATATTTTTTTAATTGAATATTTTCAAATTTAATTTTCTTGATGGTTATACGTGCGACTGGAGGATTCTATATACCATTCGAATCAGCAGAAAATTCTGTATCTAAAACACGAAGACGAATTGTACCCAATCAATATACAAGAAGATATAATACAATATATAATTTTTTAATATTTTTTTAATTGAATATTTTCAAATTTAATTTTCTTGATGGTTATACGTGCGACTGGAGGATTCTATATACCATTCGAATCAGCAGAAAATTCTGTATCTAAAACACGAAGTCGAATTGTACCCAATCAATATACAAGAAGATATAATACAATATATAATTTTTTAATATTTTTTTAATTGAATATTTTCAAATTTAATTTTCTTGATGGTTATACCTGCGACTGGAGGATTCTATATACCATTCGAATCAGCAGAAAATTCTGTATCTAAAACACGAAGTCGAATTGTACCCAATCAATATACAAGAAGATATAATACAATATATAATTTTTTAATATTTTTTTAATTGAATATTTTCAAATTTAATTTTCTTGATGGTTATACGTGCGACTGGAGGATTCTATATACTATTCGAATCAGCAGAAAATTCTGTATCTAAAACACGAAGTCGAATTGTACCCAATCAATATACAAGAAGATATAATACAATATATAATTTTTTAATATTTTTTTAATTGAATATATTCAAATTTAATTTTCTTGATGGTTATACGTGCGACTGGAGGATTCTATATACCATTCGAATCAGCAGAAAATTCTGTATCTAAAACACGAAGTCGAATTGTACCCAATCAATATACAAGAAGATATAATACAATATATAATTTTTTAATATTTTTTTAATTGAATATTTTCAAATTTAATTTTCTTGATGGTTATACGTGCGACTGGAGGATTCTATATACCATTCGAATCAGCAGAAAATTCTGTATCTAAAACACGAAGTCGAATTGTACCCAATCAATATACAAGAAGATATAATACAATATATAATTTTTTAATATTTTTTAATTGAATATATTCAAATTTAATTTTCTTGATGGTTATACGTGCGACTGGAGGATTCTATATACCATTCGAATCAGCAGAAAATTCTGTATCTAAAACACTAAGACGAATTGTACCCAATCAATATACAAGAAGATATAATACAATATATAATTTTTTAATATTTTTTTAATTGAATATTTTCAAATTTAATTTTCTTGATGGTTATACGTGCGACTGGAGGATTCTATATACCATTCGAATCAGCAGAAAATTCTGTATCTAAAACACGAAGTCGAATTGTACCCAATCAATATACAAGAAGATATAATACAATATATAATTTTTTAATATTTTTTAATTGAATATATTCAAATTTAATTTTCTTGATGGTTATACGTGCGACTGGAGGATTCTATATACCATTCGAATCAGCAGAAAATTCTGTATCTAAAACACGAAGACGAATTGTACATTGGGTTACGATATACCATTCAAATCACCATTAAATATAGTATCTAATATACCAAGACGAACTATACCCTATTAATATTATGGATTAATAATTTTGAGTTTTTTTTTGACTGATATTTTCAAAGTGGATTTGCCCAGTGAAGTAATCATCGATAATTGGGTTACGATATACCATTCAAATCACCATTAAATAAAGTATCTAATATACCAAGACGAACAATACCCTATTAATATACCGTAAGTTATTTATGGATTATCAATTTTGAGTTTTTTTTTGACTGTTATTTTCAAAGTGGATTTGCCCAGTGAAGTAATCATCGCGAATTGGGTTACGATATACCATTCGAATCACCATTAAATATAGTATCTAATATACCAAGACGAACTATACCCTATTAATATACCGTAAGTTATTTATGGATTATCAATTTTGAGTTTTTTTTGACTGATATTTTCAAAGTGGATTTGCCCAGTGAAGTAATCATCGCGAATTGGGTTACGATATACCATTCAAATCACCATTAAATATAGTATCTAATATACCAAGACGAACTATACCCTATTAATATACCGTAAGTTATTTATGGATTAATAATTTTGATTTTTTTTTGACTGATATTTTCAAAGTGGATTTGCCCAGTGAAGTAATCATTGATAATTGGGTTACGATATACCATTCGAATCATCATTAAATATAGTATCTAATATACCAAGAAGAACTATACCCTATTAATATACCGTAAGTTATTTATGGATTATCAATTTTGAGTTTTTTTTGACTGATATTTTCAAAGTGGATTTGCCCAGTGAAGTAATCATCGATAATTGGGTTACGATATACCATTCGAATCACCATCAAATATAGTATCTAATATACCAAGAAGAACTATACCCTATTAATATACCGTAAGTTATTTATGGATTAATAATTTTGAGTTTTTTTTTGACTGATATTTTCAAAGTGGATTTGCCCAGTGAAGTAATCATCGATAATTGGGTTACGATATACCATTCGAATCACCATTAAATATAGTATGTAATATACAAGACGAACTATACCCTATTAATATACCGTAAGTTATTTATGGATTAATAATTTTGAGTTTTTTTTGACTGATATTTTCAAAGTGGATTTGCCCAGTGAAGTAATCATCGATAATTGGGTTACGATATACCATTCGAATCACCATCAAATATAGTATCTAATATACCAAGACGAACTATACCCTATTAATATACCGTAAGTTATTTATGGATTATCAATTTTGAGTTTTTTTTTGACTGATATTTTCAAAGTGGATTTGCCCAGTGAAGTAATCAACGATAATTGGGTTACGATATACCATTCGAATCACCATTAAATATAGTATCTAATATACCAAGACGAACTATACCCTATTAATATACCGTAAGTTATTTATGGATTAATAATTTTGAGTTTTTTTTTGACTGATATTTTCAAAGTGGATTTGCCCAATGAAGTGATCATCGCGAATTGGGTTACGATATACCATTCAAATCACCATCAAATATAGTATCTAATATACCAAGACGAACTATACCCTATTAATATACCGTAAGTTATTTATGGATTATCAATTTTGAGTTTTTTTTTGACTGATATTTTCAAAGTGGATTTGCCCAGTGAAGTAATCAACGATAATTGGGTTACGATATACCATTCGAATCACCATTAAATATAGTATCTAATATACCAAGACGAACTATACCCTATTAATATACCGTAAGTTATTTATGGATTAATAATTTTGATTTTTTTTTGACTGATATTTTCAAAGTGGATTTGCCCAGTGAAGTAATCATTGATAATTGGGTTACGATATACCATTCGAATCATCATTAAATATAGTATCTAATATACCAAGACGAACTATACCCTATTAATATACCGTAAGTTATTTATGGATTATCAATTTTGAGTTTTTTTTGACTGATATTTTCAAAGTGGATTTGCCCAGTGAAGTAATCAACGATAATTGGTTTACGATATACCATTCGAATCACCATTAAATATAGTATCTAATATACCAAGACGAACTATACCCTATTAATATACCGTAAGTTATTTATGGATTAATAATTTTGAGTTTTTTTTTGACTGATATTTTCAAAGTGGATTTGCCCAGTGAAGTAATCATCGATAATTGGGTTACGATATACCATTCAAATCACCATTAAATATAGTATCTAATATACCAAGACGAACTATACCCTATTAATATACCGTAAGTTATTTATGGATTAATAATTTTGAGTTTTTTTTTTGACTGATATTTTCAAAGTGGATTTGCCCAGTGAAGTAATCATCGCGAATTGGGTTACGATATACCATTCAAATCACCATTAAATATAGTATCTAATATACCAAGACGAACTATACCCTATTAATATACCGTAAGTTATTTATGGATTAATAATTTTGAGTTTTTTTTTGACTGATATTTTCAAAGTGGATTTGCCCAGTGAAGTAATCATCGATAATTGGGTTACGATATACCATTCAAAGCACCATTAAATAAAGTATCTAATATACCAAGACGAACTATACCCTATTAATATACCGTAAGTTATTTATGGATTAATAATTTTGATTTTTTTTTGACTGATATTTTCAAAGTGGATTTGCCCAGTGAAGTAATCATTGATAATTGGGTTACGATATACCATTCGAATCATCATTAAATATAGTATCTAATATACCAAGACGAACTATACCCTATTAATATACCGTAAGTTATTTATGGATTATCAATTTTGAGTTTTTTTTTGACTGATATTTTCAAAGTGGATTTGCCCAGTGAAGTAATCAACGATAATTGGGTTACGATATACCATTCGAATCACCATTAAATATAGTATCTAATATACCAAGACGAACTATACCCTATTAATATACCGTAAGTTATTTATGGATTAATAATTTTGAGTTTTTTTTTGACTGATATTTTCAAAGTGGATTTGCCCAGTGAAGTAATCATCGATAATTGGGTTACGATATACCATTCAAAGCACCATTAAATAAAGTATCTAATATACCAAGACAAACTATACCCTATTAATATACCGTAAGTTATTTATGGATTAATAATTTTGATTTTTTTTTGACTGATATTTTCAAAGTGGATTTGCCCAGTGAAGTAATCATTGATAATTGGGTTACGATATACCATTCGAATCATCATTAAATATAGTATCTAATATACCAAGACGAACTATACCCTATTAATATACCGTAAGTTATTTATGGATTATCAATTTTGAGTTTTTTTTTGACTGATATTTTCAAAGTGGATTTGCCCAGTGAAGTAATCAACGATAATTGGGTTACGATATACCATTCGAATCACCATTAAATATAGTATCTAATATACCAAGACGAACTATACCCTATTAATATACCGTAAGTTATTTATGGATTAATAATTTTGAGTTTTTTTTTGACTGATATTTTCAAAGTGGATTTGCCCAATGAAGTGATCATCGCGAATTGGGTTACGATATACCATTCGAATCACCATTAAATATAGTATCTAATATACCAAGAAGAACTATACCCTATTAATATACCGTAAGTTATTTATGGATTAATAATTTTGAGTTTTTTTTTGACTGATATTTTCAAAGTGGATTTGCCCAGTGAAGTAATCATCGATAATTGTGTTACGATATACCATTCAAAGCACCATTAAATAAAGTATCTAATATACCAAGACGAACTATACCCTAATAATATACCGTAAGTTATTTATGGATTAATAATTTTGATTTTTTTTTGACTGATATTTTCAAAGTGGATTTGCCCAGTGAAGTAATCATTGATAATTGGGTTACGATATACCATTCGAATCAGCATTAAATATAGTATCTAATATACCAAGACGAACTATACCCTATTAATATACCGTAAGTTATTTATGGATTATCAATTTTGAGTTTTTTTTTGACTGATATTTTCAAAGTGGATTTGCCCAGTGAAGTAATCAACGATAATTGGGTTACGATATACCATTCGAATCACCATTAAATAGAGTATCTAATATACCAAGAAAAACTATACCCTATTAATATACCGTAAGTTATTTATGGATTAATAATTTTGATTTTTTTTTGACTGATATGTTCAAAGTGGATTTGCCCAATGAAGTGATCATCGCGAATTGGGTTACGATATACCATTCGAATCACCATTAAATATAGTATCTAATATACCAAGAAGAACTATACCCTATTAATATACCGTAAGTTATTTATGGATTAATAATTTTGATTTTTTTTTGTCTGATATTTTCAAAGTGGATTTGCCCAGTGAAGTAATCATCGATAATTGGGTTACGATATACCATTCGAATCACCATTAAATATAGTATCTAATATACCAAGACGAACTATACCCTATTAATATACCGTAAGTTATTTATGGATTATCAATTTTGAGTTTTTTTTTGACAGATATTTTCAAAGTGGATTTGCCCAATGAAGTGATCATCGCGAATTGGGTATACCCTATTAATATACCGTAAGTTATTTATGGATTAATAATTTTGAGTTTTTTTTTGACTGATATTTTCAAAGTGGATTTGCCCAATGAAGTGATACCCTAATAATATACCGTAAGTTATTTATGGATTAATAATTTTGATTTTTTTTTGACTGATATTTTCAAAGTGGATTTGCCCAGTGAAGTAATCATTGATAATTGGGTTACGATATACCATTCGAATCAGCATTAAATATAGTATCTAATATACCAAGACGAACTATACCCTATTAATATACCGTAAGTTATTTATGGATTATCAATTTTGAGTTTTTTTTTGACTGATATTTTCAAAGTGGATTTGCCCAGTGAAGTAATCAACGATAATTGGGTTACGATATACCATTCGAATCATCATTAAATAGAGTATCTAATATACCAAGAAAAACTATACCCTATTAATATACCGTAAGTTATTTATGGATTAATAATTTTGAGTTTTTTTTGACTGATATGTTCAAAGTGGATTTGCCCAATGAAGTGATCATCGCGAATTGGGTTACGATATACCATTCGAATCACCATTAAATATAGTATCTAATATACCAAGAAGAACTATACCCTATTAATATACCGTAAGTTATTTATGGATTAATAATTTTGATTTTTTTTTGTCTGATATTTTCAAAGTGGATTTGCCCAGTGAAGTAATCATCGATAATTGGGTTACGATATACCATTCGAATCACCATTAAATATAGTATCTAATATACCAAGACGAACTATACCCTATTAATATACCGTAAGTTATTTATGGATTATCAATTTTGAGTTTTTTTTTGACAGATATTTTCAAAGTGGATTTGCCCAATGAAGTGATCATCGCGAATTGGGTTACGATATACCATTCGAATCACCATTAAATATAGTATCTAATATACCAAGAAGAACTATACCCTATTAATATACCGTAAGTTATTTATGGATTAATAATTTTGAGTTTTTTTTTGACTGATATTTTCAAAGTGGATTTGCCCAGTGAAGTAATCATCGCGAATTGGGTAACGATATATCATTCGAATCTCCATTAAATATAGTATCTAATATACCAAGACGAACTATACCCTATTAATATACAGTAAGTTATTTATGGATAAATAATTTTGAGTTATTTTTTGACTGATATTTTCAAAGTGGATTTGCCCAATGAAGTAATCATCGCGAATTGGGTAACGATATATCATTAGAATCTCCATTAAATATAGTATCTAATATACCAAGACGAACTATACCCTATTAATATACAGTAAGTTATTTATGGATAAATAATTTTGAGTTATTTTTTGACTGATATTTTCAAAGTGGATTTGCCCAATGAAGTAATCATCGCGAATTGGGTAACGATATATCATTCGAATCTCCATTAAATATAGTATCTAATATACCAAGACGAACTATACCCTATTAATATACAGTAAGTTATTTATGGATAAATAATTTTGAGTTATTTTTTGACTGATATTTTCAAAGTGGATTTGCCCGATGAAGTAATCATCGCGAATTGGGTAACGATATATCATTCGAATCTCCATTAAATATAGTATCTAATATACCAAGATAAACTATATCCTATTAATATACAGTAAGTTATTTATGGATAAATAATTTTGAGTTATTTTTTGACTGATATTTTCAAAGTGGATTTGCCCAATGAATTAATCATCGCGAATTGGGTAACGATAAATCATTCGAATCTCCATTAAATATAGTATCTAATATACCAAGACGAACTATACCCTATTAATATACAGTAAGTTATTTATGGATAAATAATTTTGAGTTATTTTTTGACTGATATTTTCAAAGTGGATTTGCCCAATGAAGTAATCATCGCGAATTGGGTTACGATATACCATTCGAATCACCATTAAATATAGTATCTAATATACCAAGAAGAACTATACCCTATTAATATACCGTAAGTTATTTATGGATTATCAATTTTGAGTTTTTTTTTGACAGATATTTTCAAAGTGGATTTGCCCAATGAAGTGATCATCGCGAATTGGGTATACCCTATTAATATACCGTAAGTTATTTATGGATTAATAATTTTGAGTTTTTTTTTGACTGATATTTTCAAAGTGGATTTGCCCAATGAAGTGATACCCTAATAATATACCGTAAGTTATTTATGGATTAATAATTTTGATTTTTTTTTGACTGATATTTTCAAAGTGGATTTGCCCAGTGAAGTAATCATTGATAATTGGGTTACGATATACCATTCGAATCAGCATTAAATATAGTATCTAATATACCAAGACGAACTATACCCTATTAATATACCGTAAGTTATTTATGGATTATCAATTTTGAGTTTTTTTTTGACTGATATTTTCAAAGTGGATTTGCCCAGTGAAGTAATCAACGATAATTGGGTTACGATATACCATTCGAATCATCATTAAATAGAGTATCTAATATACCAAGAAAAACTATACCCTATTAATATACCGTAAGTTATTTATGGATTAATAATTTTGAGTTTTTTTTGACTGATATGTTCAAAGTGGATTTGCCCAATGAAGTGATCATCGCGAATTGGGTTACGATATACCATTCGAATCACCATTAAATATAGTATCTAATATACCAAGAAGAACTATACCCTATTAATATACCGTAAGTTATTTATGGATTAATAATTTTGATTTTTTTTTGTCTGATATTTTCAAAGTGGATTTGCCCAGTGAAGTAATCATCGATAATTGGGTTACGATATACCATTCGAATCACCATTAAATATAGTATCTAATATACCAAGACGAACTATACCCTATTAATATACCGTAAGTTATTTATGGATTATCAATTTTGAGTTTTTTTTTGACAGATATTTTCAAAGTGGATTTGCCCAATGAAGTGATCATCGCGAATTGGGTTACGATATACCATTCGAATCACCATTAAATATAGTATCTAATATACCAAGAAGAACTATACCCTATTAATATACCGTAAGTTATTTATGGATTAATAATTTTGAGTTTTTTTTTGACTGATATTTTCAAAGTGGATTTGCCCAGTGAAGTAATCATCGCGAATTGGGTAACGATATATCATTCGAATCTCCATTAAATATAGTATCTAATATACCAAGACGAACTATACCCTATTAATATACAGTAAGTTATTTATGGATAAATAATTTTGAGTTATTTTTTGACTGATATTTTCAAAGTGGATTTGCCCAATGAAGTAATCATCGCGAATTGGGTAACGATATATCATTAGAATCTCCATTAAATATAGTATCTAATATACCAAGACGAACTATACCCTATTAATATACAGTAAGTTATTTATGGATAAATAATTTTGAGTTATTTTTTGACTGATATTTTCAAAGTGGATTTGCCCAATGAAGTAATCATCGCGAATTGGGTAACGATATATCATTCGAATCTCCATTAAATATAGTATCTAATATACCAAGACGAACTATACCCTATTAATATACAGTAAGTTATTTATGGATAAATAATTTTGAGTTATTTTTTGACTGATATTTTCAAAGTGGATTTGCCCGATGAAGTAATCATCGCGAATTGGGTAACGATATATCATTCGAATCTCCATTAAATATAGTATCTAATATACCAAGATAAACTATATCCTATTAATATACAGTAAGTTATTTATGGATAAATAATTTTGAGTTATTTTTTGACTGATATTTTCAAAGTGGATTTGCCCAATGAATTAATCATCGCGAATTGGGTAACGATAAATCATTCGAATCTCCATTAAATATAGTATCTAATATACCAAGACGAACTATACCCTATTAATATACAGTAAGTTATTTATGGATAAATAATTTTGAGTTATTTTTTGACTGATATTTTCAAAGTGGATTTGCCCAATGAAGTAATCATCGCGAATTGGGTAACGATATATCATTCGAATCTCCATTAAATATAGTATCTAATATACCAAGACGAACTATACCCTATTAATATACAGTAAGTTATTTATGGATAAATAATTTTGAGTTATTTTTTGACTGATATTTTCAAAGTGGATTTGCCCAATGAAGTAATCATCGCGAATTGGGTAACGATATATCATTCGAATCTCCATTAAATATAGTATCTAATATACCAAGACGAACTATACCCTATTAATATACAGTAAGTTATTTATGGATAAATAATTTTGAGTTATTTTTTGACTGATATTTTCAAAGTGGATTTGCCCGATGAAGTAATCATCGCGAATTGGGTAACGATATATCATTCGAATCTCCATTAAATATAGTATCTAATATACCAAGATAAACTATATCCTATTAATATACAGTAAGTTATTTATGGATAAATAATTTTGAGTTATTTTTTGACTGATATTTTCAAAGTGGATTTGCCCAATGAAGTAATCATCGCGAATTGGGTAACGATATATCATTCGAATCTCCATTAAATATAGTATCTAATATACCAAGACGAACTATACCCTATTAATATACAGTAAGTTATTTATGGATAAATAATTTTGAGTTATTTTTTGACTGATATTTTCAAAGTGGATTTGCCCAATGAAGTAATCATCGCGAATTGGGTAACGATATATCATTCGAATCTCCATTAAATATAGTATCTAATATACCAAGACGAACTATACCCTATTAATATACAGTAAGTTATTTATGGATAAATAATTTTGAGTTATTTTTTGACTGATATTTTCAAAGTGGATTTGCCCAATGAAGTAATCATCGCGAATTGGGTAACGATATATCATTCGAATCTCCATTAAATATAGTATCTAATATACCAAGACGAACTATACCCTATTAATATACAGTAAGTTATTTATGGATAAATAATTTTGAGTTATTTTTTGACTGATATTTTCAAAGTGGATTTGCCCGATGAAGTAATCATCGCGAATTGGGTAACGATATATCATTCGAATCTCCATTAAATATAGTATCTAATATACCAAGATAAACTATATCCTATTAATATACAGTAAGTTATTTATGGATAAATAATTTTGAGTTATTTTTTGACTGATATTTTCAAAGTGGATTTGCCCAATGAAGTAATCATCGCGAATTGGGTAACGATATATCATTCGAATCTCCATTAAATATAGTATCTAATATACCAAGACGAACTATACCCTATTAATATACAGTAAGTTATTTATGGATAAATAATTTTGAGTTATTTTTTGACTGATATTTTCAAAGTGGATTTGCCCAATGAAGTAATCATCGCGAATTGGGTAACGATATATCATTCGAATCTCCATTAAATATAGTATCTAATATACCAAGACGAACTATACCCTATTAATATACAGTAAGTTATTTATGGATAAATAATTTTGAGTTATTTTTTGACTGATTTTTTTTTGACTGATATTTTCAAAGTGGATTTGCCCAATGAAGTGATCATCGCGAATTGGGTTACGATATACCATTCGAATCACCATTAAATATAGTATCTAATATACCAAGAAGAACTATACCCTATTAATATACCGTAAGTTATTTATGGATTAATAATTTTGAGTTTTTTTTTGACTGATATTTTCAAAGTGGATTTGCCCAGTGAAGTAATCATCGATAATTGTGTTACGATATACCATTCAAAGCACCATTAAATAAAGTATCTAATATACCAAGACGAACTATACCCTAATAATATACCGTAAGTTATTTATGGATTAATAATTTTGATTTTTTTTTGACTGATATTTTCAAAGTGGATTTGCCCAGTGAAGTAATCATTGATAATTGGGTTACGATATACCATTCGAATCAGCATTAAATATAGTATCTAATATACCAAGACGAACTATACCCTATTAATATACCGTAAGTTATTTATGGATTATCAATTTTGAGTTTTTTTTTGACTGATATTTTCAAAGTGGATTTGCCCAGTGAAGTAATCAACGATAATTGGGTTACGATATACCATTCGAATCACCATTAAATAGAGTATCTAATATACCAAGAAAAACTATACCCTATTAATATACCGTAAGTTATTTATGGATTAATAATTTTGATTTTTTTTTGACTGATATGTTCAAAGTGGATTTGCCCAATGAAGTGATCATCGCGAATTGGGTTACGATATACCATTCGAATCACCATTAAATATAGTATCTAATATACCAAGAAGAACTATACCCTATTAATATACCGTAAGTTATTTATGGATTAATAATTTTGATTTTTTTTTGTCTGATATTTTCAAAGTGGATTTGCCCAGTGAAGTAATCATCGATAATTGGGTTACGATATACCATTCGAATCACCATTAAATATAGTATCTAATATACCAAGACGAACTATACCCTATTAATATACCGTAAGTTATTTATGGATTATCAATTTTGAGTTTTTTTTTGACAGATATTTTCAAAGTGGATTTGCCCAATGAAGTGATCATCGCGAATTGGGTTACGATATACCATTCGAATCACCATTAAATATAGTATCTAATATACCAAGAAGAACTATACCCTATTAATATACCGTAAGTTATTTATGGATTAATAATTTTGAGTTTTTTTTTGACTGATATTTTCAAAGTGGATTTGCCCAGTGAAGTAATCATCGCGAATTGGGTAACGATATATCATTCGAATCTCCATTAAATATAGTATCTAATATACCAAGACGAACTATACCCTATTAATATACAGTAAGTTATTTATGGATAAATAATTTTGAGTTATTTTTTGACTGATATTTTCAAAGTGGATTTGCCCAATGAAGTAATCATCGCGAATTGGGTAACGATATATCATTCGAATCTCCATTAAATATAGTATCTAATATACCAAGACGAACTATACCCTATTAATATACAGTAAGTTATTTATGGATAAATAATTTTGAGTTATTTTTTGACTGATATTTTCAAAGTGGATTTGCCCAATGAAGTAATCATCGCGAATTGGGTAACGATATATCATTCGAATCTCCATTAAATATAGTATCTAATATACCAAGACGAACTATACCCTATTAATATACAGTAAGTTATTTATGGATAAATAATTTTGAGTTATTTTTTGACTGATATTTTCAAAGTGGATTTGCCCAGTGAAGTAATCATCGATAATTGTGTTACGATATACCATTCAAAGCACCATTAAATAAAGTATCTAATATACCAAGACGAACTATACCCTAATAATATACCGTAAGTTATTTATGGATTAATAATTTTGATTTTTTTTTGACTGATATTTTCAAAGTGGATTTGCCCAGTGAAGTAATCATTGATAATTGGGTTACGATATACCATTCGAATCAGCATTAAATATAGTATCTAATATACCAAGACGAACTATACCCTATTAATATACCGTAAGTTATTTATGGATTATCAATTTTGAGTTTTTTTTTGACTGATATTTTCAAAGTGGATTTGCCCAGTGAAGTAATCAACGATAATTGGGTTACGATATACCATTCGAATCATCATTAAATAGAGTATCTAATATACCAAGAAAAACTATACCCTATTAATATACCGTAAGTTATTTATGGATTAATAATTTTGAGTTTTTTTTGACTGATATGTTCAAAGTGGATTTGCCCAATGAAGTGATCATCGCGAATTGGGTTACGATATACCATTCGAATCACCATTAAATATAGTATCTAATATACCAAGAAGAACTATACCCTATTAATATACCGTAAGTTATTTATGGATTAATAATTTTGATTTTTTTTTGTCTGATATTTTCAAAGTGGATTTGCCCAGTGAAGTAATCATCGATAATTGGGTTACGATATACCATTCGAATCACCATTAAATATAGTATCTAATATACCAAGACGAACTATACCCTATTAATATACCGTAAGTTATTTATGGATTATCAATTTTGAGTTTTTTTTTGACAGATATTTTCAAAGTGGATTTGCCCAATGAAGTGATCATCGCGAATTGGGTTACGATATACCATTCGAATCACCATTAAATATAGTATCTAATATACCAAGAAGAACTATACCCTATTAATATACCGTAAGTTATTTATGGATTAATAATTTTGAGTTTTTTTTTGACTGATATTTTCAAAGTGGATTTGCCCAGTGAAGTAATCATCGCGAATTGGGTAACGATATATCATTCGAATCTCCATTAAATATAGTATCTAATATACCAAGACGAACTATACCCTATTAATATACAGTAAGTTATTTATGGATAAATAATTTTGAGTTATTTTTTGACTGATATTTTCAAAGTGGATTTGCCCAATGAAGTAATCATCGCGAATTGGGTAACGATATATCATTAGAATCTCCATTAAATATAGTATCTAATATACCAAGACGAACTATACCCTATTAATATACAGTAAGTTATTTATGGATAAATAATTTTGAGTTATTTTTTGACTGATATTTTCAAAGTGGATTTGCCCAATGAAGTAATCATCGCGAATTGGGTAACGATATATCATTCGAATCTCCATTAAATATAGTATCTAATATACCAAGACGAACTATACCCTATTAATATACAGTAAGTTATTTATGGATAAATAATTTTGAGTTATTTTTTGACTGATATTTTCAAAGTGGATTTGCCCGATGAAGTAATCATCGCGAATTGGGTAACGATATATCATTCGAATCTCCATTAAATATAGTATCTAATATACCAAGATAAACTATATCCTATTAATATACAGTAAGTTATTTATGGATAAATAATTTTGAGTTATTTTTTGACTGATATTTTCAAAGTGGATTTGCCCAATGAATTAATCATCGCGAATTGGGTAACGATAAATCATTCGAATCTCCATTAAATATAGTATCTAATATACCAAGACGAACTATACCCTATTAATATACAGTAAGTTATTTATGGATAAATAATTTTGAGTTATTTTTTGACTGATATTTTCAAAGTGGATTTGCCCAATGAAGTAATCATCGCGAATTGGGTAACGATATATCATTCGAATCTCCATTAAATATAGTATCTAATATACCAAGACGAACTATACCCTATTAATATACAGTAAGTTATTTATGGATAAATAATTTTGAGTTATTTTTTGACTGATATTTTCAAAGTGGATTTGCCCAATGAAGTAATCATCGCGAATTGGGTAACGATATATCATTCGAATCTCCATTAAATATAGTATCTAATATACCAAGACGAACTATACCCTATTAATATACAGTAAGTTATTTATGGATAAATAATTTTGAGTTATTTTTTGACTGATATTTTCAAAGTGGATTTGCCCGATGAAGTAATCATCGCGAATTGGGTAACGATATATCATTCGAATCTCCATTAAATATAGTATCTAATATACCAAGATAAACTATATCCTATTAATATACAGTAAGTTATTTATGGATAAATAATTTTGAGTTATTTTTTGACTGATATTTTCAAAGTGGATTTGCCCAATGAAGTAATCATCGCGAATTGGGTAACGATATATCATTCGAATCTCCATTAAATATAGTATCTAATATACCAAGACGAACTATACCCTATTAATATACAGTAAGTTATTTATGGATAAATAATTTTGAGTTATTTTTTGACTGATATTTTCAAAGTGGATTTGCCCAATGAAGTAATCATCGCGAATTGGGTAACGATATATCATTCGAATCTCCATTAAATATAGTATCTAATATACCAAGACGAACTATACCCTATTAATATACAGTAAGTTATTTATGGATAAATAATTTTGAGTTATTTTTTGACTGATATTTTCAAAGTGGATTTGCCCAATGAAGTAATCATCGCGAATTGGGTAACGATATATCATTCGAATCTCCATTAAATATAGTATCTAATATACCAAGACGAACTATACCCTATTAATATACAGTAAGTTATTTATGGATAAATAATTTTGAGTTATTTTTTGACTGATATTTTCAAAGTGGATTTGCCCGATGAAGTAATCATCGCGAATTGGGTAACGATATATCATTCGAATCTCCATTAAATATAGTATCTAATATACCAAGATAAACTATATCCTATTAATATACAGTAAGTTATTTATGGATAAATAATTTTGAGTTATTTTTTGACTGATATTTTCAAAGTGGATTTGCCCAATGAAGTAATCATCGCGAATTGGGTAACGATATATCATTCGAATCTCCATTAAATATAGTATCTAATATACCAAGACGAACTATACCCTATTAATATACAGTAAGTTATTTATGGATAAATAATTTTGAGTTATTTTTTGACTGATATTTTCAAAGTGGATTTGCCCAATGAAGTAATCATCGCGAATTGGGTAACGATATATCATTCGAATCTCCATTAAATATAGTATCTAATATACCAAGACGAACTATACCCTATTAATATACAGTAAGTTATTTATGGATAAATAATTTTGAGTTATTTTTTGACTGATATTTTCAAAGTGGATTTGCCCGATGAAGTAATCATCGCGAATTGGGTAACGATATATCATTCGAATCTCCATTAAATATAGTATCTAATATACCAAGATGAACTATACCCTATTAATATACAGTAAGTTATTTATGGATAAATAATTTTGAGTTATTTTTTGACTGATATTTTCAAAGTGGATTTGCCCGATGAAGTAATCATCGCGAATTGGGTAACGATATATCATTCGAATCTCCATTAAATATAGTATCTAATATACCAAGACGAACTATACCCTATTAATATACAGTAAGTTATTTATGGATAAATAATTTTGAGTTATTTTTTGACTGATATTTTCAAAGTGGATTTGCCCGATGAAGTAATCATCGCGAATTGGGTAACGATATATCATTCGAATCTCCATTAAATATAGTATCTAATATACCAAGATAAACTATATCCTATTAATATACAGTAAGTTATTTATGGATAAATAATTTTGAGTTATTTTTTGACTGATATTTTCAAAGTGGATTTGCCCAATGAAGTAATCATCGCGAATTGGGTAACGATATATCATTCGAATCTCCATTAAATATAGTATCTAATATACCAAGACGAACTATACCCTATTAATATACAGTAAGTTATTTATGGATAAATAATTTTGAGTTATTTTTTGACTGATATTTTCAAAGTGGATTTGCCCGATGAAGTAATCATCGCGAATTGGGTAACGATATATCATTCGAATCTCCATTAAATATAGTATCTAATATACCAAGATAAACTATATCCTATTAATATACAGTAAGTTATTTATGGATAAATAATTTTGAGTTATTTTTTGACTGATATTTTCAAAGTGGATTTGCCCAATGAAGTAATCATCGCGAATTGGGTAACGATATATCATTCGAATCTCCATTAAATATAGTATCTAATATACCAAGACGAACTATACCCTATTAATATACAGTAAGTTATTTATGGATAAATAATTTTGAGTTATTTTTTGACTGATATTTTCAAAGTGGATTTGCCCAATGAAGTAATCATCGCGAATTGGGTAACGATATATCATTCGAATCTCCATTAAATATAGTATCTAATATACCAAGACGAACTATACCCTATTAATATACAGTAAGTTATTTATGGATAAATAATTTTGAGTTATTTTTTGACTGATATTTTCAAAGTGGATTTGCCCGATGAAGTAATCATCGCGAATTGGGTAACGATATATCATTCGAATCTCCATTAAATATAGTATCTAATATACCAAGATGAACTATACCCTATTAATATACAGTAAGTTATTTATGGATAAATAATTTTGAGTTATTTTTTGACTGATATTTTCAAAGTGGATTTGCCCGATGAAGTAATCATCGCGAATTGGGTAACGATATATCATTCGAATCTCCATTAAATATAGTATCTAATATACCAAGACGAACTATACCCTATTAATATACAGTAAGTTATTTATGGATAAATAATTTTGAGTTATTTTTTGACTGATATTTTCAAAGTGGATTTGCCCGATGAAGTAATCATCGCGAATTGGGTAACGATATATCATTCGAATCTTCATTAAATATAGTATCTAATATACCAAGATAAACTATATCCTATTAATATACAGTAAGTTATTTATGGATAAATAATTTTGAGTTATTTTTTGACTGATATTTTCAAAGTGGATTTGCCCAATGAAGTAATCATCGCGAATTGGGTAACGATATATCATTCGAATCTCCATTAAATATAGTATCTAATATACCAAGACGAACTATACCCTATTAATATACAGTAAGTTATTTATGGATAAATAATTTTGAGTTATTTTTTGACTGATATTTTCAAAGTGTATTTGCCCGATGAAGTAATCATCGCGAATTGGGTAACGATATATCATTCGAATCTCCATTAAATATAGTATCTAATATACCAAGATGAACTATACCCTATTAATATACAGTAAGTTATTTATGGATAAATAATTTTGAGTTATTTTTTGACTGATATTTTCAAAGTGGATTTGCCCGATGAAGTAATCATCGCGAATTGGGTAACGATATATCATTCGAATCTCCATTAAATATAGTATCTAATATACCAAGACGAACTATACCCTATTAATATACAGTAAGTTATTTATGGATAAATAATTTTGAGTTATTTTTTGACTGATATTTTCAAAGTGGATTTGCCCGATGAAGTAATCATCGCGAATTGGGTAACGATATATCATTCGAATCTCCATTAAATATAGTATCTAATATACCAAGACGAACTATACCCTATTAATATACAGTAAGTTATTTATGGATAAATAATTTTGAGTTATTTTTTGACTGATATTTTCAAAGTGGATTTGCCCGATGAAGTAATCATCGCGAATTGGGTAACGATATATCATTCGAATCTCCATTAAATATAGTATCTAATATACCAAGACGAACTATACCCTATTAATATACAGTAAGTTATTTATGGATAAATAATTTTGAGTTATTTTTTGACTGATATTTTCAAAGTGGATTTGCCCGATGAAGTAATCATCGCGAATTGGGTAACGATATATCATTCGAATCTCCATTAAATATAGTATCTAATATACCAAGATAAACTATATCCTATTAATATACAGTAAGTTATTTATGGATAAATAATTTTGAGTTATTTTTTGACTGATATTTTCAAAGTGGATTTGCCCGATGAAGTAATCATCGCGAATTGGGTAACGATATATCATTCGAATCTCCATTAAATATAGTATCTAATATACCAAGACGAACTATACCCTATTAATATACAGTAAGTTATTTATGGATAAATAATTTTGAGTTATTTTTTGACTGAAGTTTTCAAAGTGGATTTGCCCGATGAAGTAATCATCGCGAATTGGGTTACGATATACCATTCGAATCACCATTAACTATAGTATCTAATTTACCAAGAAGAACTATACCCATTTAATATACCGTAAGTTATTTATGGATAAATAATTTTGAGTTATTTTTTGACTGATATTTTCAAAGTGGATTTGCCCGATGAAGTAATCATCGCGAATTGGGTAACGATATATCATTCGAATCTCCATTAAATATAGTATCTAATATACCAAGACGAACTATACCCTATTAATATACAGTAAGTTATTTATGGATAAATAATTTTGAGTTATTTTTTGACTGATATTTTCAAAGTGGATTTGCCCGATAAAGTAATCATCGCGAATTGGGTAACGATATATCATTCGAATCTCCATTAAATATAGTATCTAATATACCAAGATAAACTATATCCTATTAATATACAGTAAGTTATTTATGGATAAATAATTTTGAGTTATTTTTTGACTGATATTTTCAAAGTGGATTTGCCCAATGAAGTAATCATCGCGAATTGGGTAACGATATATCATTCGAATCTCCATTAAATATAGTATCTAATATACCAAGACGAACTATACCCTATTAATATACAGTAAGTTATTTATGGATAAATAATTTTGAGTTATTTTTTGACTGATATTTTCAAAGTGTATTTGCCCGATGAAGTAATCATCGCGAATTGGGTAACGATATATCATTCGAATCTCCATTAAATATAGTATCTAATATACCAAGATGAACTATACCCTATTAATATACAGTAAGTTATTTATGGATAAATAATTTTGAGTTATTTTTTGACTGATATTTTCAAAGTGGATTTGCCCGATGAAGTAATCATCGCGAATTGGGTAACGATATATCATTCGAATCTCCATTAAATATAGTATCTAATATACCAAGACGAACTATACCCTATTAATATACAGTAAGTTATTTATGGATAAATAATTTTGAGTTATTTTTTGACTGATATTTTCAAAGTGGATTTGCCCGATGAAGTAATCATCGCGAATTGGGTAACGATATATCATTCGAATCTCCATTAAATATAGTATCTAATATACCAAGACGAACTATACCCTATTAATATACAGTAAGTTATTTATGGATAAATAATTTTGAGTTATTTTTTGACTGATATTTTCAAAGTGGATTTGCCCGATGAAGTAATCATCGCGAATTGGGTAACGATATATCATTCGAATCTCCATTAAATATAGTATCTAATATACCAAGACGAACTATACCCTATTAATATACAGTAAGTTATTTATGGATAAATAATTTTGAGTTATTTTTTGACTGATATTTTCAAAGTGGATTTGCCCGATGAAGTAATCATCGCGAATTGGGTAACGATATATCATTCGAATCTCCATTAAATATAGTATCTAATATACCAAGATAAACTATATCCTATTAATATACAGTAAGTTATTTATGGATAAATAATTTTGAGTTATTTTTTGACTGATATTTTCAAAGTGGATTTGCCCGATGAAGTAATCATCGCGAATTGGGTAACGATATATCATTCGAATCTCCATTAAATATAGTATCTAATATACCAAGACGAACTATACCCTATTAATATACAGTAAGTTATTTATGGATAAATAATTTTGAGTTATTTTTTGACTGAAGTTTTCAAAGTGGATTTGCCCGATGAAGTAATCATCGCGAATTGGGTAACGATATATCATTCGAATCTCCATTAAATATAGTATCTAATATACCAAGATGAACTATACCCTATTAATATACAGTAAGTTATTTATGGATAAATAATTTTGAGTTATTTTTTGACTGATATTTTCAAAGTGGATTTGCCCGATGAAGTAATCATCGCGAATTGGGTAACGATATATCATTCGAATCTCCATTAAATATAGTATCTAATATACCAAGACGAACTATACCCTATTAATATACAGTAAGTTATTTATGGATAAATAATTTTGAGTTATTTTTTGACTGATATTTTCAAAGTGGATTTGCCCGATAAAGTAATCATCGCGAATTGGGTAACGATATATCATTCGAATCTCCATTAAATATAGTATCTAATATACCAAGATAAACTATATCCTATTAATATACAGTAAGTTATTTATGGATAAATAATTTTGAGTTATTTTTTGACTGATATTTTCAAAGTGGATTTGCCCAATGAAGTAATCATCGCGAATTGGGTAACGATATATCATTCGAATCTCCATTAAATATAGTATCTAATATACCAAGACGAACTATACCCTATTAATATACAGTAAGTTATTTATGGATAAATAATTTTGAGTTATTTTTTGACTGATATTTTCAAAGTGGATTTGCCCAATGAAGTAATCATCGCGAATTGGGTAACGATATATCATTCGAATCTCCATTAAATATAGTATCTAATATACCAAGACGAACTATTTAATTAATCAAATTTAATTTTCTTGATGGTTATACGTGCGACTGGAGGATTCTATATACCATTCGAATCAGCAGAAAATTCTGTATCTAAAACACGAAGTCGAATTGTACCCAATCAATATACAAGAAGATATAATACAATATATAATTTTTCAATATTTTTTTAATTGAATATATTCAAATTTAATTTTCTTGATGGTTATACGTGCGACTGGAGGATTCTATATACCATTCGAATCAGCAGAAAATTCTGTATCTAAAACACGAAGTCGAATTGTACCCAATCAATATACAAGAAGATATAATACAATATATAATTTTTTAATATTTTTTTAATTGAATATATTCAAATTTAATTTTCTTGATGGTTATACGTGCGACTGGAGGATTCTATATACCATTCGAATCAGCAGAAAATTCTGTATCTAAAACACGAAGTCGAATTGTACCCAATCAATATACAAGAAGATATAATACAATATATAATTTTTTAATATTTTTTTAATTGAATATTTTCAAATTTAATTTTCTTGATGGTTATACGTGCGACTGGAGGATTCTATATACTATTCGAATCAGCAGAAAATTCTGTATCTAAAACACGAAGTCGAATTGTACCCAATCAATATACAAGAAGATATAATACAATATATAATTTTTTAATATTTTTTTAATTGAATATATTCAAATTTAATTTTCTTGATGGTTATACGTGCGACTGGAGGATTCTATATACCATTCGAATCAGCAGAAAATTCTGTATCTAAAACACGAAGTCGAATTGTACCCAATCAATATACAAGAAGATATAATACAATATATAATTTTTTAATATTTTTTTAATTGAATATTTTCAAATTTAATTTTCTTGATGGTTATACGTGCGACTGGAGGATTCTATATACCATTCGAATCAGCAGAAAATTCTGTATCTAAAACACGAAGTCGAATTGTACCCAATCAATATACAAGAAGATATAATACAATATATAATTTTTTAATATTTTTTTAATTGAATATTTTCAAATTTAATTTTCTTGATGGTTATACGTGCGACTGGAGGATTCTATATACCATTCGAATCAGCAGAAAATTCTGTATCTAAAACACGAAGTCGAATTGTACCCAATCAATATACAAGAAGATATAATACAATATATAATTTTTTAATATTTTTTTAATTGAATATATTCAAATTTAATTTTCTTGATGGTTATACGTGCGACTGGAGGATTCTATATACCATTCGAATCAGCAGAAAATTCTGTATCTAAAACACGAAGTCGAATTGTACCCAATCAATATACAAGAAGATATAATACAATATATAATTTTTTAATATTTTTTTAATTGAATATTTTCAAATTTAATTTTCTTGATGGTTATACGTGCGACTGGAGGATTCTATATACCATTCGAATCAGCAGAAAATTCTGTATCTAAAACACGAAGTCGAATTGTACCCAATCAATATACAAGAAGATATAATACAATATATAATTTTTTAATATTTTTTTAATTGAATATTTTCAAATTTAATTTTCTTGATGGTTATACGTGCGACTGGAGGATTCTATATACCATTCGAATCAGCAGAAAATTCTGTATCTAAAACACGAAGTCGAATTGTACCCAATCAATATACAAGAAGATATAATACAATATATAATTTTTTAATATTTTTTTAATTGAATATTTTCAAATTTAATTTTCTTGATGGTTATACGTGCGACTGGAGGATTCTATATACCATTCGAATCAGCAGAAAATTCTGTATCTAAAACACGAAGACGAATTGTACCCAATCAATATACAAGAAGATATAATACAATATATAATTTTTTAATATTTTTTTAATTGAATATTTTCAAATTTAATTTTCTTGATGGTTATACGTGCGACTGGAGGATTCTATATACCATTCGAATCAGCAGAAAATTCTGTATCTAAAACACGAAGTCGAATTGTACCCAATCAATATACAAGAAGATATAATACAATATATAATTTTTTAATATTTTTTTAATTGAATATTTTCAAATTTAATTTTCTTGATGGTTATACCTGCGACTGGAGGATTCTATATACCATTCGAATCAGCAAAAAATTCTGTATCTAAAACACGAAGACGAATTGTACCCAATCAATATACAAGAAGATATAATACAATATATAATTTTTTAATATTTTTTTAATTGAATATTTTCAAATTTAATTTTCTTGATGGTTATACGTGCGACTGGAGGATTCTATATACCATTCGAATCAGCAGAAAATTCTGTATCTAAAACACGAAGTCGAATTGTACCCAATCAATATACAAGAAGATATAATACAATATATAATTTTTTAATATTTTTTTAATTGAATATATTCAAATTTAATTTTCTTGATGGTTATACGTGCGACTGGAGGATTCTATATACCATTCGAATCAGCAGAAAATTCTGTATCTAAAACACGAAGTCGAATTGTACCCAATCAATATACAAGAAGATATAATACAATATATAATTTTTTAATATTTTTTTAATTGAATATATTCAAATTTAATTTTCTTGATGGTTATACGTGCGACTGGAGGATTCTATATACCATTCGAATCAGCAGAAAATTCTGTATCTAAAACACGAAGTCGAATTGTACCCAATCAATATACAAGAAGATATAATACAATATATAATTTTTCAATATTTTTTTAATTGAATATATTCAAATTTAATTTTCTTGATGGTTATACGTGCGACTGGAGGATTCTATATACCATTCGAATCAGCAGAAAATTCTGTATCTAAAACACGAAGTCGAATTGTACCCAATCAATATACAAGAAGATATAATACAATATATAATTTTTTAATATTTTTTTAATTGAATATTTTCAAATTTAATTTTCTTGATGGTTATACGTGCGACTGGAGGATTCTATATACTATTCGAATCAGCAGAAAATTCTGTATCTAAAACACGAAGTCGAATTGTACCCAATCAATATACAAGAAGATATAATACAATATATAATTTTTTAATATTTTTTTAATTGAATATATTCAAATTTAATTTTCTTGATGGTTATACGTGCGACTGGAGGATTCTATATACCATTCGAATCAGCAGAAAATTCTGTATCTAAAACACGAAGTCGAATTGTACCCAATCAATATACAAGAAGATATAATACAATATATAATTTTTTAATATTTTTTTAATTGAATATTTTCAAATTTAATTTTCTTGATGGTTATACGTGCGACTGGAGGATTCTATATACCATTCGAATCAGCAGAAAATTCTGTATCTAAAACACGAAGTCGAATTGTACCCAATCAATATACAAGAAGATATAATACAATATATAATTTTTTAATATTTTTTTAATTGAATATTTTCAAATTTAATTTTCTTGATGGTTATACGTGCGACTGGAGGATTCTATATACCATTCGAATCAGCAGAAAATTCTGTATCTAAAACACGAAGTCGAATTGTACCCAATCAATATACAAGAAGATATAATACAATATATAATTTTTTAATATTTTTTTAATTGAATATATTCAAATTTAATTTTCTTGATGGTTATACGTGCGACTGGAGGATTCTATATACCATTCGAATCAGCAGAAAATTCTGTATCTAAAACACGAAGTCGAATTGTACCCAATCAATATACAAGAAGATATAATACAATATATAATTTTTTAATATTTTTTTAATTGAATATTTTCAAATTTAATTTTCTTGATGGTTATACGTGCGACTGGAGGATTCTATATACCATTCGAATCAGCAGAAAATTCTGTATCTAAAACACGAAGTCGAATTGTACCCAATCAATATACAAGAAGATATAATACAATATATAATTTTTTAATATTTTTTTAATTGAATATTTTCAAATTTAATTTTCTTGATGGTTATACGTGCGACTGGAGGATTCTATATACCATTCGAATCAGCAGAAAATTCTGTATCTAAAACACGAAGTCGAATTGTACCCAATCAATATACAAGAAGATATAATACAATATATAATTTTTTAATATTTTTTTAATTGAATATTTTCAAATTTAATTTTCTTGATGGTTATACGTGCGACTGGAGGATTCTATATACCATTCGAATCAGCAGAAAATTCTGTATCTAAAACACGAAGACGAATTGTACCCAATCAATATACAAGAAGATATAATACAATATATAATTTTTTAATATTTTTTTAATTGAATATTTTCAAATTTAATTTTCTTGATGGTTATACGTGCGACTGGAGGATTCTATATACCATTCGAATCAGCAGAAAATTCTGTATCTAAAACACGAAGTCGAATTGTACCCAATCAATATACAAGAAGATATAATACAATATATAATTTTTTAATATTTTTTTAATTGAATATTTTCAAATTTAATTTTCTTGATGGTTATACCTGCGACTGGAGGATTCTATATACCATTCGAATCAGCAAAAATTCTGTATCTAAAACACGAAGACGAATTGTACCCAATCAATATACAAGAAGATATAATACAATATATAATTTTTTAATATTTTTTTAATTGAATATTTTCAAATTTAATTTTCTTGATGGTTATACGTGCGACTGGAGGATTCTATATACCATTCGAATCAGCAGAAAATTCTGTATCTAAAACACGAAGTCGAATTGTACCCAATCAATATACAAGAAGATATAATACAATATATAATTTTTTAATATTTTTTTAATTGAATATATTCAAATTTAATTTTCTTGATGGTTATACGTGCGACTGGAGGATTCTATATACCATTCGAATCAGCAGAAAATTCTGTATCTAAAACACGAAGTCGAATTGTACCCAATCAATATACAAGAAGATATAATACAATATATAATTTTTTAATATTTTTTTAATTGAATATATTCAAATTTAATTTTCTTGATGGTTATACGTGCGACTGGAGGATTCTATATACCATTCGAATCAGCAGAAAATTCTGTATCTAAAACACGAAGTCGAATTGTACCCAATCAATATACAAGAAGATATAATACAATATATAATTTTTTAATATTTTTTTAATTGAATATATTCAAATTTAATTTTCTTGATGGTTATACGTGCGACTGGAGGATTCTATATACCATTCGAATCAGCAGAAAATTCTGTATCTAAAACACGAAGTCGAATTGTACCCAATCAATATACAAGAAGATATAATACAATATATAATTTTTTAATATTTTTTTAATTGAATATATTCAAATTTAATTTTCTTGATGGTTATACGTGCGACTGGAGGATTCTATATACCATTCGAATCAGCAGAAAATTCTGTATCTAAAACACGAAGTCGAATTGTACCCAATCAATATACAAGAAGATATAATACAATATATAATTTTTTAATATTTTTTAATTGAATATTTTCAAATTTAATTTTCTTGATGGTTATACGTGCGACTGGAGGATTCTATATACTATTCGAATCAGCAGAAAATTCTGTATCTAAAA
>CAVMJV010000436.1:0-42179 GCA_963681835.1 Meloidogyne enterolobii
TCTAGATGCAAGTGAGAAATTACTTCGTATGGTTATAGACGATAATGAGGATAAACCATTAGATTGGACTGCTGAAACAGAAAATACATTTCGTGAACCAACACCACAACCACAAACTTCAGCCATTTTCCCTATTAACAAAATAACTAAACAACATGTTCGAACAAATAAAGTCTCTATTCCTTTACTTGACTATCTTTGCGAAATGAAAAACTGTTCGCTTAAAGAACTACATGTGCTTTTTCATAATCTCGATGTTCGGCGAGAAATCATTAAAAATTTGCAACAAGATGTTCAAATACGTACTTCTCATCTAAAGCCGAGTTGTAAAAATTTCAATGTCTATTGCCATGATTTAACAGCGCAATCTGCAAGTAATGTTCTGGCTATGGGAGGATATCTTGGAATAACGGTAAATTAACATTAACTGTTAAATAGGATTGTTTTTACTTTAGGTTCGCGGCTACTACTACGTCAAGCACAAACTCAAACTCTGCCACCCATATTTACCGTGTCTTATTCAATTTGGAGGAGGACATCATCGATCATTTTACCCGCTCGAATGTTTATGTGTGATCCATAACAAGATGAAAGGAGGATGTTCATAGATAAATATTTAATTTTAAAATTAATAAAAAAATTTTTTAATTATTCAATAATCTTATTTTTTAGTATACATAAAATATTGTATTTTTTTTATTTTTGTAAAGTAAATATTATGCAAATCGAAAATTGTACTGCTGTTTTTAAACTTCTTCCTTATAATAAACGATTTTCTTATGAAAATTTTATTCAACTTGCTCGTCATGGGATAAATACTGAATATAATCCCCGACGATTCCATTCAATAATTATGCGAGTTCGCCATCAGGAATATAAAACAACGGCAGCACTTATTTTTCAATCTGGTAAGGTTGTTCTTACTGGTGTTCCAACCCCTTCTCTGGCAAACAAAATGGCTTGGCGTGTAACCAAGCGAATTCAATCTTCATATATGGCAACAGGCAATAATTATTCTTATTTAAAAATCGGTGTAAGAAATCTTATCGTTACAAATATTGTTGGTGCCTATCGTCATCAAAAAAAGCTGGCAATTGAACAACTATATTCTTATCTTCGGCAAAGACAACATATAACTTGTTATTACGAGCCAACAATATTCCCAGCACTTCGTTTTAAAATAAAAATAGAAGGGAGGGATGGAGAAGTTTCTTGTCTTTGTTATATTTCAGGACGTGTAATACTGACGGGATTAAAATCTCAAAAAGAAATGGAATTTATTTTTGAAAATGATATATTACCATTGCTTGAAAAATTTCCACGATTATAAAATTTATTTAAAAAATAAAATATTTACAAATAATATCAGGATAATTTTTGTGGTGTGGTAAAAATAAAAAATTTTACAAAATTATTGATGATATCTAGTTAAATAATCACGATTTGTCCAGTTTGATGAACCTGGAACATCTTCTAAATCGAGAATAGAATCGTCAAATTGCCTATTTTGTGGTTGAGCATTATGAATTGGTCCATGATCACTTCCAGTCTGAAGTTTAATAATTAATTTAAAATTATTAAGCAAAAATACCAAAGTTTCTCTATATCCAAACGGAAGAGTTTCCATCCCCGGCATTATTCTTCCCTTTTCATAATACGGTCTATATTGTTTTGTTGTCATGTGCGTGTAAAGTTGTGATCGTCGAGTTCTGCCAATCTGAGGGAATTGCACACATATTGAATTGCCATTTCCACCAGTCCTGTTGAAGATGTCATCAGCAAGCGCTTCGTCCCTAATTGAAAAATTTTTTTATTTAAATAAAAAAAATTAAATTTTACATTATTCCATCAATATTAAATTGTTCAAGCACAATATTCTTCATGCTGTCAAAATTCAGTAGTTGATGTGTAGCATATGAGAGAGGAAAAGACCGGATCTTTAGCTCTGCTCTCTCATCCATCCCTGTATTTGTGTCGACGTGTCTGTAACCATAGTTCTTTGGGCCTCCAGCAACAAATTCCAGAATTCGACGTGAAGGAATTTCACGTTTCATTTTCCCAAGTGATTCGCCTTCGGGTACACGTGGACCATGAACCTTCCCAACATAGATTAAGGAATCGGTGTCGCAATACAGGAGACGGGCGCCAATTTGATGAACTTTCTTCATATACTCATAAAGATGTAAACGAGCATATGAAGTTACAAACGCTGCTACAGGAATACAGTTGGTGTTTGGTGCTTTGGCAAATTCTGCCTTTTTCTGGACTACACATCGATCTAAATGCTCACTAACATGGTCAAAATCGAGCATTTCTGTTGTTGGATCTTCAAATAATTGATGAAATTCTGATGGTGTTTTGGCGTAACGGACTTCAGTTCCACAAACACGCTGTGCAAGTTTGCCCCAAAGTGAGTTTGCCAATAATTTCTAAAATAATTTATTTTACTCTGAGATATTTAAAAAAATACCGCAATCATTCGAAGACCTGGATTGCTCTCAATACGCTCCGGAACCAAACGAATTCCCTCATTACGTTCAAATTCTTCTAAATATTCAGTTCTTTCTGATTGTGAAATACAGCCATCAGGCCAGCCACTTGCTTCTTGCTTTAATCGCACGAATGTATTGACATAAGATTGAAAAAGAGTGTCATCCCAATGATCATAATTCCAAACCTATAATTTAATTTAAATATTTATAAAGTTAATTGATAACCTCATAAATATCCACGACTTTATACCCATATTCCAAAGCAGCATTCAGCTCCACGTGTGTGTAGCCAGTCAACCAGGAACGCTCACGGCTAGAATGCGCACAAGGTCTTTGTTGTTTATCATCGGCGCATTTTGCACAAAGTGGAAACGTGAGCCGACCATCAAATGTTCGATAAGGTAGTAGAGGAGGAAGATTTCCAGGCAAACATGTTGGAGGCTGCACTCGGACAAGAAGCAATCCTTTATAGATGTTGTGCTCAGGAATTGTCCAAGGCAGGCGGTTGTTGTTGTTGTTGTTGTTTGATGAATCCAATAATGTTTCACGAGTCAAAACGTTAGGATGTCCAATAGGGAAGGGCCTTGACTTCATCACATAGGGATAGAGACTTACCTAAATTGAAAACAGTTAAAATCTAATGAATAAAAATTACAATATCTATGTAGATTATCTCCTCATCAGCCCCACAAAAATGATGAAGTTTGAACGGCTCTGTCCTACCACCTCGAAGACAATCTTCCCTAGGATCAAGAGGCCGAACACAATCTATTTCATTCCATTGTCGACGCAGCATAGGACTGTTTCTTAATTTTTCCATCATCTCATGTCCCCAAATAACATGAAGTTCAAATCCATGCTGGTGTTCCAATTCCCAAAGACGTTGTTGTGTCCGTTCATAAAGTTCTTCAGCTGTACGGCCAGCGGCCAATCGTTGATCACGTCGGGGAAAGCACCTGGGACAGCCTAAATTAACCAAATTATATTTTAAATTCTATTTAAATAATGTTTTTGGAAAAATAAATACTTGAGAAATATTTAATAAAATACAAAAGTACCGTGGAAGTAACAACCCATATATTCAATTGCCAATGGGCGCTGTGGGGGAGATCGTTGCCAAAGCCCGTCCAATCTATAACCACAGTCTTCCACGTGTGCTTCTCCCACGGCCCATTGTGCATGCTGAACCTTTCCTGCTGCTTCAGGGTTTTGTTGTTCGAATAAGCGGATGTAACGCTGCGATTCAGCAGAGGCACGCCTTCCTCTCTGATACCCTCCTTCAGGGGAATGGACGAGCCAATTCTCAGGCAAGAAACATCTGCGCATAGTTATGAGAGCTAGACCAGCAATAGTTGATGCTTCCAAGAAGGGATCCAGCTTCTGCGTGTGTTGTCCAATAAGCTGTCGAAATCGTAGCACTCCTTCGCGGAGAATAGCAACATCATTGGCACAATAAAGGATTAGTTGTTCACGGAGCTGGAAATTTGTATTTTGATCATTTAATTGTTGTTGGTGCCATTCGAGAAGTGCTGCTCTTTTCACAGAATTTTTATATTCAGGCTGATAATGATGAAGTGGAGGAAGTCCTCGAATTCTATCATGAAGATTCTGCCTTTTTACAAAAAGATAAGGAAAGAAAGGCTTAGATGTTGCTACTTCTTCTGGCATAGAAAAAAATTTTGTTAGAGCATCAAGCTCACAATTGAAGTAATTGAGCGAGTCTTTGAATAAGACTTTTCTTTTGTTGTTTCCCGCTAACTTCATTGAATATATTTTAAGCCCCGTTGTACATAATCTTGATGGGGGCTCATTGCGCCTGTGTAAAGCCTCAAGCACTAGATGAAAGTCGTATTTTCCACCATTGTGTGCTATACAAATTGTTAGCATTTGCTGTGACCCATGGTGAAGAAGATAATCAAGAAATTGGTCCACTGGGCTCTCATTTTCGTTATCGAAGGAATGGAAAAACAAACGGCGTGGATTAAATGAAATTTTGTCAGGAAAGGTGGTGTTGTCGCCCTCAGCGTTTTTGAAAGGTGGGGAGCACCAGTTACGCCATCTAGCTCCTCTGGGCTTCCCGCAAAAACATCCTTCGGCACGCTGCCCTGCATCTTCAATTGTAATTCCAGCCTTTATACAGTTCTCACAAATTACCTGATAAAAATTTTCATTAAAATAAAAATTGAATGAAAATTCTAAGTTGAAAAAAAAACTTTAAAATATTACCTCGGCAATTATAAGTATTGGAACATGTATATATCCGTTAATATTGCAGGTTATTTGTATATTTTCATCCTGGCTTGTCTCGGCATCAAAGAAGCAAAATCGTATTGGAGGACGTTGTCGTTTCTTTTGTTGTTTTTGTTGTTGGGAATTTTCTTCATCAGACTCTGAATCTTCTTGAACATTTAAAGGCTGAATATAACATGGTAATTCCTCATTGTGAGGACCATGACATTTATTACAAATTAAATTTTGTTGTTGTTGTTGTTGTTGTTGAAGACAATCGTGTTGCTGTTGTTCATAAATAATATGGTGACATATACCACAGATACGCCGCATTTGGCAGATGGAAGCAAAAGTGCGTCGATCGGATCTAATTAATTCTTCAGGGGCAGAATTTATTAGATGATAATCATAACATGGACGGGATGGGAAGATAAATCCACAATTTTGACATGGAACTTTTTCCTCAATCTTAATTAATACGTATTTAATTAAAAATCCAAGAAAAATTAAAAATTTTTATTACATTTAATTAAAATCTACCTGGCAAGGGAAATTAGCACCTGATCGCATGCAGAATCTACAAACAACACTACACCCGGACCAATGTTTCCAGCGGGTATAAGAACGTTCACAATCAATACAAAAGCGTTGCACAGAGAAAAGTTGTTCAGGGCGTCCAATATAATGATAATGCCCATTTTCAAGGAGTAAACATAAATTGTATCGTGCTGCTCTGCCATCACCCTTATAGACTATTCTATATTGTTGTTCCTTTTGAAAGACAACAATACGTACGTAACCTTCACCATCAAAGTGTTGGTTAAGCCAAAGTTGCAAAATTGACACATGTTCAAGAGAATATGCCTAAAATTGAAATATTTTATAACTTTAAAAAATTGGTTAAACAATAAAATATACCACAAGTCCAAAATCAAGTCCTGCATTTCTCATTAAATTTTCTGCTGGGAATAAATGTTGTTGCTGCTGTTGACAAAATTCTTTGAATCTAGCGGCTCCGTTGGCAACGCCTTGATCCACCATTTTAATTCTTGCCAGACCGATAACTACTGCACGAGCAAGACAGTATCTGTCGTTTGGATTGTGAACGCGCACAATCGATCGGCAACGGGACGATAGAACATGGTCGAGTTCCAAATCACAACTACCTGTAGGAAAATAGCAGCCTTATATTTGAATAAAAAATATAAGACCAGTATCGACCTACCAGATCGGGCATCAGGATTATTAGTTCTTTGCGCATTTAATGGCCAAACTCCGACGACCTTTGTCACAGTTGTCCCACTTAACAAATCTATGCCCGCAGCAGAGATTTCGTTCAGTCGTTCAATCGCTGCGGCCAAGGCGGCAGGATTATTCTGGTCCAGTGGGCGAAGCGGAATTGTAAATGCATGTTGGAAATTCGGTGGCTGCACCTGAAGACCAACACGAAGGGGTGCTGGTCTTCCGGCGAGCACCCGATCTAGCAAATGACTTATTAGAACGGTCATTGCTAAATCGGGTCTCTGATGATCTTCAAGCGGGTTGAATCGAATATGGCAAATTTGGCCAAAAGTATTTCGTGAGCGAGAATTGAATTCGGTGACTCGCTCAATTGTGAAGTAGTTGTTCATGTTAATTTCCTGAATTTATATTATTACTTATCTATTCATTTAGTTATTTATTTAAAATCCATAAACAGATTATCACACCTCGACATTAATCCCTCTATACCACTTAGAGCGACGACGCGGGTTTTAACTACTTAATCAATATTGATTGAAATGGAAAATTAATAACAAATAATTTCATAATATTTACCTAGAATAATTTAAAAACAATTTATAGTTGAAAAATATTATGTATTTAAGGCAATAAAGTAAAAGGCTAAAATAATTTCAGAAATTTAAGGTTTATATAATTAAATCATAAGTAAAAAGTAATAAATATTTTGATAATCAAGTTTTTTTTTTTGAAAATATTTATAATATATTTTTTTTAAACTATTTATGATAAAATTTTTAAACAGATATATTTATTATAAATATTTTCAAAAATTTTAAAAAACATTTAGTATAAAAAATTAAGATTTGACAAAAATATTATATAATTAGATAATAAAAAATATATAATTTTTATAAAGTTAATTGAAAAATGAATTTTTTAAATTATATATTTTTAAAATATTACACCTAAATACTACCCAAGACTTGAAATAACTTTTAGTCCAATAAAAATTTAATACCGATTTAAGACTAAACTTCGTTATTTTAAGTCCTAGGCCCCATCTCTTGACGACATAACGGGCAAAAATTAAAATTTCGAGATAAATTCCAAAAACACTTGCGGTGGATTTTATGATTACATTGTAAAATAATAATATTTTGCTGTGGGGCGAATTCCATGTTGCAAGGTCCACACAATGTACCGTCAGAAATAAAATTACTAGTCAGTTTAATACTTGAATTCATTATTGTATCTCTTTGAGCCATTGATAAACCACCAGGCGCAATATAGTGATCGGATACATGACCTTGGCCTCTATACATTTCAGCAACTTCTCTTTCCTCATCACGAATTACACGTGGAATAGAATAATTAAGAGGGGGTGGTGTGCGCCCGGCCGTGCTCAAAATATCACGCAACTAATAAAAAATTGCCCTTATATATTTTAATTTAATTACCCGAATTGGTTGAGCATTTCTACTTGCATTTTGTTGGGAGGCCAATGACTGAAAAATTAATGTTTTATTTAAATATAAAAATTTAAAAATTTTTTTAAATTTTTAAAATTTAAAAATTAAAAGATTTTTAATAATTAAAATTTAGAAAATTAAAAAATTTTTTTTTAAATTAAAAAGATCTTAAAAATAAAAAATTATTTTAAAATTTTAAATAATTTTTTAAAGTATGTATTATTATTTCTATCATCAGTTTAGCAACAAATTTAATTTAAACTAAATTCAATAAAATTTTTTATTTTTTAATATAAAATTCATTCAAAAAATTTTTATTTAATTTTATTCAAAAATTCAATAATAAAAGATTCAAACTTTTAAATAAAATAATGATTAATATTCTATATAAATTTAATCAATAATTATTATATGATTAATTTACTTTTTGCTTTAATCATAACTTACTTTAATAAAAATTTAAATTTAATCAAATATAATTTAAACAAAAAAATCTACACTAAATAATAAATTTATTTTTAAGTATTCAATTTTAATTTACAATTACTTTAATTATAACTTACAATTAATAAAAAATTTAAATTTAATCAAATATAATGTTTATATCCAATATCAAATTTATTTTTAAATTTATATTCAATAAAAAATATATATTTAAATTTATTCAAAAATTCATAACTTTTAAATAACATAATGATTAATATAATAATGTATTAAATGAAATTACATTTTTCACATAAATTTCTTTTCAATATTAAATTAAATTAAATTTTAATAGAAAAAATTTAAAAAATAAAAAATTTTAAAAAATTTTAAAAATAGAAAAAATTTTTTTCTTAAAATAATACAATTCGAATTAATATAATAGTATTAAAAATTAGAAGTTAATAATATAAAAGATTATTTTCAAAAAAAATATTATACTTTTAAAAATTTTTGAAATGATATTGATAATTAAATATAGTTTTTAACTTTCAATGAGTTTTAAATATTAAAATATTTCATAAATTATTTTTAAATGTATTTATTAACCCACATCCTCAATTGCATCATTTTGATTTTCGACGCTAGCACCAGCACCAATTTGATTTGACAAAACACTTGCTACTGCTGCTGCTGCTGCAGAAGTTGACGGTCCGAGTTCAATATTTTGATCTTGTTCAAAATTTCCGTTGTCTAATATTTCAAGTGTTGAGGCGCTAACAAATCTCAGCTTTATGTCGACACTGCCTGACCATAGATGACGAGCTCCTGTCTCTGGTACAACAACAAGATTGCACAACTTAACACGCTAAATAATAATTCAAAAATTTTTTTTTTAATTTTTAAAAATTTACAGTATTTATTTTTGCCCCTTCAAGGCGACTAGCATTGTGCTTCCAGGCAAAGACGCAGACCTTCTCTTTTTCACCAGGTCTACCTATTTCCAGTTGAACATCACCGCGGTCCCACGCGTTTTTTGCGGTGGGACCGCGGTGCGCGTAGACCACATCACCGATGAGCTCACTTAATAAAAAATTTATATAAAAATATAAAAAACTTAGAAATTTTTTTTAAAAGATCTAATAAAATTTTTTTTTGTTATTCATCAATGATTACGTTAAAATTTGATCTTTCTCCCATTGTAACATAAATAGATCGGTTGATGTGCATCCAGTCATGTAATCAACCGTGATGTAGCGAGCTCCTTCAGGCTGTTGTCCAACATAACGATTCTGTCGTTTTTCAATAATCTATTTAAAATTTAAAAAATTATTTAATTTAAAAAATTTTTTAAAATATTTTGAAGTGAAATAATTTAATTCAAAAAAATTTTTCAAATATTTAATTTACAATAAATTTTAATCGGAAAAATTTTTTTTGAAAATTAAAATTGCAAAACATTTTTTAATTTCAAAATAGATTTATCAAAAATTTTATAATTTTAGAATATTTTATTTACTTGTGCTGCAATTTCTAGCGGCATTCTATCGTATTCTTCCAACGGTGCTGGCTTTAAAAATTACTTATTGAAATATTACTTTTAAAAAAATTTACAAAATTTCTCATTTACAAACTCCCATAAATTAAAATATTACTTGGGAGGCAATTCCTAGAGCCATTTGATCTGCCTGTCTAACAGAAATCATCTGAAAAATTTTTAAATTATAAAATATTAAAAAATTAAAATGATTTAGAAAAAATTTTTTTTAATATTTTTTTACTTACTTGAGAGCCAGTTTCTCGAATCATTTGATTAGGTTGTGTAGCACGAACCATCTTAAAAATTTATTTAAGAATTTTTTCATTTATAATGATTTAAGAAATTAAAAAATTTTTTAAATATTTTTAACTTACTTGAGAGCCAGTCTCTCGAACCATTTGATTAGGTTGTGTAGCGCGAAGCATCTTAAAAATTTATTTTAAAAATTTTTCATTTATAGTGCTTTAAGAAATTAAAAAAATTTTTTTAAATATTTTTAACTTACTTGAGTTTCACGAACCACTTGATTAGGCTGTGTAGCACGAAGCATCTTAAAAATTTATTTTAAAAATTTATTTAAAAAAATTTTTATTTATAAAGCTTTGATAAATTAAAAAAATTTTTTAAATATTTTTAACTTACTTGAGAGTCAGTTTCTCGAACCATTTGATTAGGTTGTGTAGCATGACACATCTTAAAAATTTATTTAAAAAAAAATTTTATTTATAAAGTTTTAAGAAATTAAAAAAATTTTTTTTAACTTACTTCGGAGGCTATCTCTGAAGCAATTTGATTCGTTTGTAAACCCGAAATCATCTTAAAAATTTTTTGAAAAACTTTTGAATTTATAAAAACAATAAATAATTTAAAATAATTACCTGAGACACAATTTCACGATCCGTTTGATTTGTTTGTGTACCAATAATTACCTTAAAAATTTATTTAAAGAAATTTTTTTCATTTATAAAGCTTAAAAACTTTAGAATAATTCAGGGAATTTTGTTTAAATATTTTTAATTTACTTGAGAGACATCTGAAGCCATTTGATTCGCCTGTGTATCAGCAACTACTCGACGCTGACCCGTTGCCATAACCTTAAAAAATTAAATAAAACTTGAAAATTTTTTAAAAATTAAAAAATTTTATTTTTCTTTAAAATACATTTTTTAGAATTTTTTATATTTATTAAGTAAAATTTACTCGTTGTTGTTGAGATGCTGGAGCCATTTGATTCGCCTGTGTATCAGGAACTACTCGACGCGGAGCTGGTGCCATAACCTTAAAAATTAAATAAAACCTAAAAATTTTTAAAAATTTAAAAATTTTATTTTTCTTAAAATACATTTTTTGAATTTTTTGTATTTATTAAGTAAAGTTTACTCGTTGTTGTTGTTGTTGAGATGCCAGTGCCGTAGTTGTTAAAATTATTACTGGTGGTGGAGTAGGAGAGGTGCGCTGTCTTGTTCTAGGTGGACTTGGCGAGCTCGGAGAGTCTATTATGCGCCTACGCCTCATTTTCAATTAGTTTTAGAAAATTCTTAAAATTAAAATTTGAAAATAAAAAAAGTAATTATAAAATTAAATTACAGACGATAAAATGAAAATGATTTGTGGTAAAACAAGGTTTTTAAAGGAATTTTGTTTTACCACAGATCTAATCTATTTCTTTAAGTGGACATTTTTTTTTGGTTGGAAAAGATTGGAATGTGGAAAAGATTGGAATGTTTATAAAATAAAAAATTAAATAAAGTAAAATTTGTTTTTTTATCATTTTAACACCTTTAAAGGGGTGCCAACCATTCCAGTAATATCAAGAGTTCTACGTCCAAAGCTGGGATGTTCAACCTTTAAAGATTTTTAATAGTAACATAAAGCCTTCCTATATTTTACCAAACAAACAGACTCAACAGTCATCATAAAATTTATAGAACCCTTTGCAATTGTTGCATAATTTGGCCCTTAAAACAAAAATTCGGAATAGTTGTAAGCAAAAATTTTTTTAAAACTCACATTGTTTTTTAAGACCGGTTCCCTTAAAAATACATAGCAGTTGCATAAAACATTGCTAAAAAATAATTTATTAAAATAATTCCTCAAAAACCCCACCAGCGTTAATTCCACTCAATTGTTGAGAAATCATCATAAACAAAACAAGTACCAAAGGCCATGGAAGTTTGGTAACATAAATGTCTTTCATTGAGGAAGGAGCTCCAGAATTAGCTTTTGCACCCTCTTCAGAAATTAAGTCAAGTTCAGCTTGAACCTATAAATCAGAATTCTGGTTTCAAAGTTTGGTGATTAAAAATTTTGGTTTTTAAAATTAAAATTTTGGTTTTGCAAATTAATAAATTAAAAACAAACATCTTCACTCTCACAAAGTTTTTTCAAGTCTTTCTCTGCTTGATCTGTTTGACCTTTAACAACAATAGTGAATTTAGGAGTCTCACGGCTAAATGTAAGAGTGCGCAGTTGAACGAGAACAGACACCTTTGAAAAATAAATAAAAATTAAAAAGGATTTTTGAGTGAAAAATTAAATTTCCATTTAAAATAAGGATTAGAACGAATAAATCAGGGGAGTCGTGAGGTTAATCTTAAAAAATGGTTTTGCCCCTCCCTTGTCATTCTTGCTTAAAGATTTCAAATAGCGAATTGGATTTGCACAAGAAAAACGAATTTTTGAGGATTTAGTAAAAATTTAAGACTCTTCAAAATTACCTAATTTTACCTATTCATTATTTAAAAATTTTTAAATATTGTTGCCTAACATAATTAAATTGAGAATTTGCAAAGAAATTGACAGAAACAGATTCCATTTTTAATTGGTTTGAATCAATTAACTCAGCAATAATAGAATATTCCTTTAAAAAATAAATTTAAAAATTTTTTGTTTAATTTTAAAAAATACCCGTTTATAATTAGGAAGATTAAAAACAAATAAAGAAGAATGACTTTTAATTAATTGTTCATTAATTTGCATTATTATCTTCTAATAAAACAACTCTAAATCAATTAGAATTCTTTCTTTGTTCAATTCCAATTTCTCCAATAACTAATGGAGATTGACGGTCAGAATGTAAAAGTGAAAAATTTATATCATCTTTATTTTCTGTTCCAACCTAAATTGTTTTTGAAAATCTTGTCATTAAAATTTTAAAAATTTACAATAAAATTAAAGAAAGAAGGAAAGGCAAGAATACATTCACCTCCTTCAGAATTTTTTAAAGAAATTTGATAATTGCATTAAAGTTTAAGTCCTTTAATTCGAAAATCACCAGAACGTTGATCTATTAAATCTTCTTCCTTAAAAAGGAAAAAAAATTAAAATTAAAAAATTGATTGACATTCGGAAACAATAAAAGAAAGAAATAGTTAAATAGATTTCTCATTGTCAGCTTATTGTTAGGCAGCCCGTATCAAATGGATAAAAACAATATTTCGACTTTTAGCCATATTTTAGGGAAAAATCAATTTTAGGGAAAAATCAATAAAATTTAAAAAAACCTGATGATTCTCACATCCAACAGAAATAGCCTCAACACGAATTGGAAATTTAAAAGGCCTCTTCCAATTGTTGAAACTTTTCCAAAAGCACTATAATAAGAGTAATTAAAATTTATTTAAAATTTTAAAAAACCTGTAAGCAATTCTTTTTGCTTCCAAAATTAATTCCTTTTCTTCTTCATTTATTTGAACAGAAAAAGACCGCAGTTGGCAGGCGAAACTTCAGTCAAATACTTTGGTGCCAATCCACTGTTTAAACCTAAAAAAGGAAAAAATAGTTTTATACCGATGGAATTTTTTTGATTTTAAACGATTAAATATCTGGATAAAATTTGATCCCAAAAATATATTAGCCTAATTTTTCTCAATATATACAAATCTTGAAAAATAAAATTTATTTTGGGATTGGAGTTAGGATTGTTGTCGACAACTAGGGTTGGTGGAACCGGTACCCTGATCAGAAAAATGTTCGAATATCGGTAAATTATTCGGAGATTTCCCACTATCCGTCAACCTTAAGATCAAACCAAAAACACATCGCTCAATGGGCGAAATTTTTACGCTGAAACCCCAAAACGTCTCAGCTACTTAGGAAATTTAATTTTCTCAACTCACCAGCATTTATTCCAACAATAAGACGGTCCAAAATAAAAAGCCAATAATTTTCCACAAAATTTAGCTCCCGCCATTAAAGTCCCAGCGATTATAGCTAAAGCGTTGTTGTACAAAAGTGCACGTTTACTTTCAAGTTTTGTAGCAACAATTCCAACCAAATTTCCTCCAATCATGCCACCAACAGCAAAAACTCCAACTGCGATACCCCTAAAAATATTTAATAATTTTAGAGAACCACACCCCCGAAAGTTTCAAATAGGGCACTTCCCGAACACCAGGTAATTTTCACTTGTGGCGGCTCAAAGTATTTAATCAACTTAGATTTTAAAATCAACTTAGATTTTGATATCTAAAGATTTCCCAGGAAAGCCAACCTTGCTCTTTCCCCGCCCATAAAATCCAGAGAAAATCAAAAAATTTAAAACCTGAAAAAGATTGTTGTACAATACCAGTCAAGTATACATTGATTTCCCTTCTCCTCCATTTTGTTGTAAATAACCTTAAAATAATTAATAAAATATTATTTTTTAAAAATTAAAAAGAAAACCTTTAAATTTTAGAAATATTATTTTTTAAAAATAAAATATTATTTTTTAAAAATTAAAAAGAAAACCTTTAAATTTTAGACCATTTCCCCGCCCATAAAATCCAGAGAAAATCAAAAAATTTAAAACCTGAAAAAGATTGTTGTACAATACCAGTCAAGTATACATTGATTTCCCTTCTCCTCCATTTTGTTGTAAATAACCTTAAAATAATTAATAAAATATTATTTTTTAAAAATTAAAAAGAAAACCTTTAAATTTTAGACCATTGCCATTTAACGGACCCGGTAATTTCTTCAGAATATTTACATTCAAAATGCTATAGCCAAGCATCCATAACAACACCCTTTAAATAAAATAAACTAATATTTAGAATTAATTTCCCCCAGGATCCCTAACAGAAAATCAATCTAAGTCAATCTAATCTTAAATTGTACAAATTAAAATGTTTATAAAATTAAAGATAAAACCTTTAAAACAAAACAAAACATTAGATGTATTAAAATCCAAATAATTTTTCCTTAAATGATTAGACGAGTTGAGAGTCCATCAATTTAAAGAAATCCATCAATTAAAATAATTAAAAAATATAAGTGTTAAACATGATTGTTTAACGTTCCAAAAATTTAGGTTAATCCCTTAAATAGATTAAATATTAGAAAATTTCTTCAAGTAAAAAAATACATATTATTTTCACAAGTCTTTTTGATGAGTCATCAAAAACTTGAGATATTTTTACAGGGTGAGCCGTTTTGTCGCGGGCATTTTACATAAATAGACCGGGTTCGAACTTTCGAAATAGAAGATAAAATGTTTAGAAATTTAATAGTCGGTAAATATTAGCTTAGCTTAAACTTCTCAAAATTACTTCTTAAAACAGAATACATTTCAGAAACCTTAGTTTTGACTTTAAGGGGTCTGATATTTTTTTTTTTGCATTTTGAACTTTTACCATTTTGGCCCCTTACTGTACAGTCGCGACAAAATATGGTAGTGAACTGTCTATGATACAACCCGGGCACTGAACCATCCCAGTCGCTTAGTTTGAAGGGTTTAAGTTAAAATATAACTTAAGTCAATTAACTTCCCAGTGGCGGAGTCGTTAGTGTCTCCGCCTTTAGGCTAGGAGTCACCGGATCGACCCCGCCACTGGGAAGTTAATTATTTTTAAAAATGGCGTTTTGTCGGGTGGCGTTTTGTCATTGGTCATTTTGTAGGGTGGCGATTTGGGAGGTGGTGTTTTGTAGAGTGACATTTTATACAGTGGCAAAAGGTTTGGGATGAGTCATCAACTTCTATTTTCCCTGCACGTACATTTAGGGGCGGGGCAAAATCAATCAATAAATTAATAATGATCCTTATGTAGTCGCCCACGTATCCTCATTCGGGGCTGTATTGCTGTGAAGTTGAAGTTGCATGAAGATATGTTGTTGTTGACGGTGACGAGTATGAAAAACGAGCTGCTTTTATAGTGTTTTTTTGCTGATATTCCAGTCTTCCTTCTTGATAATATACTATAAAAGCCCCCACATTTCATTCTTTTCCACCAGCTCTAATGCAATTCTACATGCTCATCCGCTGCCTTCATCCAATGGGGCTCGACACCGGACCTTTGGCCAAAAAGTCGTCAACGCTGTGCTCTCTGCTGCTGCTGCTCACCATCGCCGCACATGCAATTCCCGGTCAGGACAACAGCGAAGAAGTCGGATTCGGCAAGCACACGAAGACAAACGACACAGTGATGCTCGCCGGCGAACCCATAGTTGCCAACAATACGTACTTCAACTTTACTAGTTGTCGCTTCAAGGAGCTGTATCCGGACGCCTGCGATGTTTCAATCGAAGACGACTACATGTGAGGACTTTTTTTATTCTTTTAAAGACTAATCGTAACTAACATTTTCTTTTATTTCAGCGAGCTTCGGTACAACAACGGCAGCAAGGGATGCACTGTGGATCTTCTCAGCAAAAACGCGTCGAACAACAGCACGATCAAGTTCACGACCGGAGTGCGAAACATAAAAGGAGGACTCAGCAAATGCCTTGATGTTGGTCATAAACTCGACGGAAGCTATAACAACACGTGAGTTTTTACTTCCTTATTCTATTTGGCAGCTAATTTATGTTCCTTAACAGGATTCTTAACAGGCATTGCAAGTTTACTTTGAACAAATCAGAGTGCTTCAAACAGGCGTTTTCGCTTGAATGATCGTGCATGGAATAATAGAAAACGATTTTGGTTCAGTTTTATTGGTTTTACGGACTGAGATTTGTATGGCCCCGTGAGAGGTGAAATTCTTGGACCGTGGCCAGACAAACTACAGCGAAAGCATTTGCCAAGAATGTCTTCATTAATCAAGAACGAAAGTCAGAGGTTCGAAGGCGATCAGATACCGCCCTAGTTCTGACCGTAAACGATGCCAACTAGCGATCCGCCGATGGAAATTATATTGCCTTGGTGGGGAGCTTCCCGGAAACGAAAGTCTTCCGGTTCCGGGGGAAGTATGGTTGCAAAGCTGAAACTTAAAGGAATTGACGGAAGGGCACCACCAGGAGTGGAGCCTGCGGCTTAATTTGACTCAACACGGGGAAACTCACCCGGCCCGGACACTGTGAGGATTGACAGATTGATAGCTTTTTCATGATTCAGTGGATGGTGGTGCATGGCCGTTCTTAGTTCGTGGAGTGATTTGTCTGGTTTATTCCGATAACGAGCGAGACTCTAACCTACTAAATAGTTGGTACATACTCTTAGTGTATACAGCTTCTTAGAGGGATTTGCGGTGTTCAGCCGAAAGAAATTGAGCAATAACAGGTCTGTGATGCCCTTAGATGTCCGGGGCTGCACGCGCGCTACACTGGCAAAATCAACGTGCTTGTCCTACCCCGAAAGGGGCGGGTAAACCATTGAAAATTTGCCGTGATTGGGATCGGAAATTGCAATTATTTTCCGTGAACGAGGAATTCCAAGTAAGTGCGAGTCATCAGCTCGCGTTGATTACGTCCCTGCCCTTTGTACACACCGCCCGTCGCTGCCCGGGACTGAGCCATTTCGAGAAATTTGGGGACCGTTGATTTAATTTTTCTAAATTACTTTGATGGAAACCAATTTAATCGCAGTGGCTTGAACCGGGCAAAAGTCGTAACAAGGTAGCTGGTGTCTAGGTGTTGCTGATACAGTTGTGAACGTCCGTGGCTGTATATGTGGTGACATGTTAGGACTAAGACTTAATGAGCCTCTTAAGTGAGGACGCCAGCACTCTTTTTTTCTCTATATTTTTAAAAAAAAACTAAAATTCTAGCCTTATCGGTGGATCACTCGGCTCGTGGATCGATGAAGAACGCAGCAAACTGCGATAATTTGTGCGAACTGCAGAAACCTTGAGCACAAAAGTTTTGAACGCATATTGCCGCATTGGGGTCAAACCTTTTGCTACGTCTGGTTCAGGGTCATTTTCTTTTAAAGCGAAAGCTTTAATTTATATATGCTATTGATGCTTTATATTTTAAGAGGATTGTTGTTTATCCTAGTTGTATGAATATAACTACAAGAACCAAACAATTTTGACCTGAACTCAGTCGAGAGCACCCGCTGAACTTAAGCATATCAGTAAGCGGAGGAAAAGAAACTAAACAGGATTCCCCCAGTAACGGCGAGTGAACAGGGAAATGTCCATCGCTAAATCATTTTGTCTCAGGCATTATGAGGTGTAGCGTATAAGCCGTAATTTTTGATCAAGTGTCTCAAACAAGTCCCCTTGACAGGGGTTCCACAGAAGGTGCAAGTCCTGTACATTGAGATAATTGATCGATATCTGCGTGCTTTAGAGTCGGGTTGTTTGGGATCGCAGCCCAAAGTCGGTGGTAAACTTCATCTAAGACTTAATATTGCCACGAGACCGATAGCAAACAAGTCACTCACTCACTCACTCACACCCAATCTTAATTTTGGAGTCCCATGGGGTATCCCCCCTTCAGGGAGGATCCCCCATTACTAGTCCTCCATCGGTTTTACGCTCCATTAGACTCACTAACCATTTTTTAGGTTAGTGAATCTTGTGAAGCCTCTCCTCTTACCTGCCTAGATTCACTAATCAGAGATTAAGTGAATCTAGGGACGCGTATATGTCCTCCACTGTGCCGTTTGCTGAAGTGGCTCCTGTTCCGTCCTCCGCTGTGCTGTTTGCTGTAGTCGCTCCTGTTCCGGTTTCCGCTTGTCCTATACTCCCTGGTGCTCCTTCTTCTGCTGCTGGCCCCTGCTCGGTCTCGTCTTCTACGTTGCCCTCATTGCCATAGTGTGCTGTCAACTGTTCCGATAGACACGTATCACAAGGGCACCACGGTGGAGACCCCTTTAGATTTCTAAAAATAGGGATACATTCTCACAAAAATCTAAACTCATAAACTTACCGAACGATGATCATCATCTCCGAGAGCGGTTTTCCAAGGACGCATTCCGCCTTTCCAGCTTGTGAAAAGTAGGCTTCTTCCGTCTTCATGTTCAAGGTGCCGAGCAGTGTTCCACCAGGACGATTAACCCATAGAATGGGCATCGAGTCGCCGCACCGAACCAGTTGACGTTCATCGGTCTTTTCGAAGCGGTCCTTGTACTTGATCCACTCGTACCAATAGCCGAGCGAGTTATGGTCTCCGTTGTACTGCAGCACCTGAGAAGGAAAGAAAACAAGTTATGAATTAGATTACTAATAAAAAGACTCAACGTACCTGAATCATGCCGCCAAGATCTACTTTCCCTGTGAGCTCAGCCTTGCCGTACGGAAATGAAGCTTGTACAACGCCAGCATCGTTCCATGCGTAGCCGTGCACCGGCTTTCCGTTCTTGTACCACAGTGCGACGTACATGTTCTGCTGGCCCAGCACTTTGACAGGATTGTCCGGAAATGGCGACCCGATCGGTTTGAACGCCCACGTATCCTCATTCGGGGCTGTATTGCTGTGAAGTTGAAGTTGCATGAAGATATGTTGTTGTTGACGGTGACGATTATGAAAAACGAGCTGCTTTTATAGTGTTTTTTTGCTGATATTCCAGTCTTCCTTCTTGATAATATACTATAAAAGCCCCCACATTTCATTCTTTTCCACCAGCTCTAATGCAATTCTACATGCTCATCCGCTGCCTTCATCCAATGGGGCTCGACACCGGACCTTTGGCCAAAAAGTCGTCAACGCTGTGCTCTCTGCTGCTGCTGCTCACCATCGCCGCACATGCAATTCCCGGTCAGGACAACAGCGAAGAAGTCGGATTCGGCAAGCACACGAAGACAAACGACACAGTGATGCTCGCCGGCGAACCCATAGTTGCCAACAATACGTACTTCAACTTTACTAGTTGTCGCTTCAAGGAGCTGTATCCGGACGCCTGCGATGTTTCAATCGAAGACGACTACATGTGAGGACTTTTTTTATTCTTTTAAAGACTAATCGTAACTAACATTTTCTTTTATTTCAGCGAGCTTCGGTACAACAACGGCAGCAAGGGATGCACTGTGGATCTTCTCAGCAAAAACGCGTCGAACAACAGCACGATCAAGTTCACGACCGGAGTGCGAAACATAAAAGGAGGACTCAGCAAATGCCTTGATGTTGGTCATAAACTCGACGGAAGCTATAACAACACGTGAGTTTTTACTTCCTTATTCTATTTGGCAGCTAATTTATGTTCCTTAACAGGATTCTTAACAGGCATTGCAAGTTTACTTTGAACAAATCAGAGTGCTTCAAACAGGCGTTTTCGCTTGAATGATCGTGCATGGAATAATAGAAAACGATTTTGGTTCAGTTTTATTGGTTTTACGGACTGAGATTTGTATGGCCCCGTGAGAGGTGAAATTCTTGCACCGTGGCCAGACAAACTACAGCGAAAGCATTTGCCAAGAATGTCTTCATTAATCAAGAACGAAAGTCAGAGGTTCGAAGGCGATCAGATACCGCCCTAGTTCTGACCGTAAACGATGCCAACTAGCGATCCGCCGATGGAAATTATATTGCCTTGGTGGGGAGCTTCCCGGAAACGAAAGTCTTCCGGTTCCGGGGGAAGTATGGTTGCAAAGCTGAAACTTAAAGGAATTGACGGAAGGGCACCACCAGGAGTGGAGCCTGCGGCTTAATTTGACTCAACACGGGGAAACTCACCCGGCCCGGACACTGTGAGGATTGACAGATTGATAGCTTTTTCATGATTCAGTGGATGGTGGTGCATGGCCGTTCTTAGTTCGTGGAGTGATTTGTCTGGTTTATTCCGATAACGAGCGAGACTCTAACCTACTAAATAGCTGGTACATACTCTTAGTGTATACAGCTTCTTAGAGGGATTTGCGGTGTTCAGCCGAAAGAAATTGAGCAATAACAGGTCTGTGATGCCCTTAGATGTCCGGGGCTGCACGCGCGCTACACTGGCAAAATCAACGTGCTTGTCCTACCCCGAAAGGGGCGGGTAAACCATTGAAAATTTGCCGTGATTGGGATCGGAAATTGCAATTATTTTCCGTGAACGAGGAATTCCAAGTAAGTGCGAGTCATCAGCTCGCGTTGATTACGTCCCTGCCCTTTGTACACACCGCCCGTCGCTGCCCGGGACTGAGCCATTTCGAGAAATTTGGGGACCGTTGATTTAATTTTTCTAAATTACTTTGATGGAAACCAATTTAATCGCAGTGGCTTGAACCGGGCAAAAGTCGTAACAAGGTAGCTGTAGGTGAACCTGCTGCTGGATCATTACTTTATGTGATGTTGAAATTTGAATTCGCAACATAAATATATTGTTGTGAAACGGCTGTCGCTGGTGTCTAGGTGTTGCTGATACAGTTGTGAACGTCCGTGGCTGTATATGTGGTGACATGTTAGGACTAAGACTTAATGAGCCTCTTAAGTGAGGACGCCAGCACTCTTTTTTTCTCTATATTTTTAAAAAAAACTAAAATTCTAGCCTTATCGGTGGATCACTCGGCTCGTGGATCGATGAAGAACGCAGCAAACTGCGATAATTTGTGCGAACTGCAGAAACCTTGAGCACAAAAGTTTTGAACGCATATTGCCGCATTGGGGTCAAACCTTTTGCTACGTCTGGTTCAGGGTCATTTTCTTTTAAAGCGAAAGCTTTAATTTATATATGCTATTGATGCTTTATATTTTAAGAGGATTGTTGTTTATCCTAGTTGTATGAATATAACTACAAGAACCAAACAATTTTGACCTGAACTCAGTCGAGAGCACCCGCTGAACTTAAGCATATCAGTAAGCGGAGGAAAAGAAACTAAACAGGATTCCCCCAGTAACGGCGAGTGAACAGGGAAATGTCCATCGCTAAATCATTTTGTCTCAGGCATTATGAGGTGTAGCGTATAAGCCGTAATTTTTGATCAAGTGTCTCAAACAAGTCCCCTTGACAGGGGTTCCACAGAAGGTGCAAGTGTCCTGTACATTGAGATAATTGATCGATATCTGCGTGCTTTAGAGTCGGGTTGTTTGGGATCGCAGCCCAAAGTCGGTGGTAAACTTCATCTAAGACTTAATATTGCCACGAGACCGATAGCAAACAAGTCACTCACTCACTCACTCACTCACACCCAATCTTAATTTTGGAGTCCCATGGGGTATCCCCCCTTCAGGGAGGATCCCCCATTACTAGTCCTCCATCGGTTTTACGCTCCATTAGACTCACTAACCATTTTTTAGGTTAGTGAATCTTGTGAAGCCTCTCCTCTTACCTGCCTAGATTCACTAATCAGAGATTAAGTGAATATAGGGACGCGTATATGTCCTCCACTGTGCCGTTTGCTGAAGTGGCTCCTGTTCCGTCCTCCGCTGTGCTGTTTGCTGTAGTCGCTCCTGTTCCGGTTTCCGCTTGTCCTATACTCCCTGGTGCTCCTTCTTCTGCTGCTGGCCCCTGCTCGGTCTCGTCTTCTACGTTGCCCTCATTGCCATAGTGTGCTGTCAACTGTTCCGTTAAACACGTATCACAAGGGCACCACGGTGGAGACCCCTTTAGATTTCTAAAAATAGGGATACATTCTCACAAAAATCTAAACTCATAAACTTACCGAACGATGATCATCATCTCCGAGAGCGGTTTTCCAAGGACGCATTCCGCCTTTCCAGCTTGTGAAAGGTAGGCTTCTTCCGTCTTCATGTTCAAGGTGCCGAGCAGTGTTCCACCAGGACGATTAACCCATAGAATGGGCATCGAGTCGCCGCACCGAACCAGTTGACGTTCATCGGTCTTTTCGAAGCGGTCCTTGTACTTGATCCACTCGTACCAATAGCCGAGCGAGTTATGGTCTCCGTTGTACTGCAGCACCTGAGAAGGAAAGAAAACAAGTTATGAATTAGATTACTAATAAAAAGACTCAACGTACCTGAATCATGCCGCCAAGATCTACTTTCCCTGTGAGCTCAGCCTTGCCGTACGGAAATGAAGCTTGTACAACGCCAGCATCGTTCCATGCGTAGCCGTGCACCGGCTTTCCGTTCTTGTACCACAGTGCGACGTACATGTTCTGCTGGCCCAGCACTTTGACAGGATTGTCCGGAAATGGCGACCCGATCGGTTTGAACGCCCACGTATCCTCATTCGGGGCTGTATTGCTGTGAAGTTGAAGTTGCATGAAGATATGTTGTTGTTGACGGTGACGAGTATGAAAAACGAGCTGCTTTTATAGTGTTTTTTTGCTGATATTCCAGTCTTCCTTCTTGATAATATACTATAAAAGCCCCCACATTTCATTCTTTTCCACCAGCTCTAATGCAATTCTACATGCTCATCCGCTGCCTTCATCCAATGGGGCTCGACACCGGACCTTTGGCCAAAAAGTCGTCAACGCTGTGCTCTCTGCTGCTGCTGCTCACCATCGCCGCACATGCAATTCCCGGTCAGGACAACAGCGAAGAAGTCGGATTCGGCAAGCACACGAAGACAAACGACACAGTGATGCTCGCCGGCGAACCCATAGTTGCCAACAATACGTACTTCAACTTTACTAGTTGTCGCTTCAAGGAGCTGTATCCGGACGCCTGCGATGTTTCAATCGAAGACGACTACATGTGAGGACTTTTTTTATTCTTTTAAAGACTAATCGTAACTAACATTTTCTTTTATTTCAGCGAGCTTCGGTACAACAACGGCAGCAAGGGATGCACTGTGGATCTTCTCAGCAAAAACGCGTCGAACAACAGCACGATCAAGTTCACGACCGGAGTGCGAAACATAAAAGGAGGACTCAGCAAATGCCTTGATGTTGGTCATAAACTCGACGGAAGCTATAACAACACGTGAGTTTTTACTTCCTTATTCTATTTGGCAGCTAATTTATGTTCCTTAACAGGATTCTTAACAGGCATTGCAAGTTTACTTTGAACAAATCAGAGTGCTTCAAACAGGCGTTTTCGCTTGAATGATCGTGCATGGAATAATAGAAAACGATTTTGGTTCAGTTTTATTGTTTTACGGACTGAGATTTGTATGGCCCCGTGAGAGGTGAAATTCTTGGACCGTGGCCAGACAAACTACAGCGAAAGCATTTGCCAAGAATGTCTTCATTAATCAAGAACGAAAGTCAGAGGTTCGAAGGCGATCAGATACCGCCCTAGTTCTGACCGTAAACGATGCCAACTAGCGATCCGCCGATGGAAATTATATTGCCTTGGTGGGGAGCTTCCCGGAAACGAAAGTCTTCCGGTTCCGGGGGAAGTATGGTTGCAAAGCTGAAACTTAAAGGAATTGACGGAAGGGCACCACCAGGAGTGGAGCCTGCGGCTTAATTTGACTCAACACGGGGAAACTCACCCGGCCCGGACACTGTGAGGATTGACAGATTGATAGCTTTTTCATGATTCAGTGGATGGTGGTGCATGGCCGTTCTTAGTTCGTGGAGTGATTTGTCTGGTTTATTCCGATAACGAGCGAGACTCTAACCTACTAAATAGCTGGTACATACTCTTAGTGTATACAGCTTCTTAGAGGGATTTGCGGTGTTCAGCCGAAAGAAATTGAGCAATAACAGGTCTGTGATGCCCTTAGATGTCCGGGGCTGCACGCGCGCTACACTGGCAAAATCAACGTGCTTGTCCTACCCCGAAAGGGGCGGGTAAACCATTGAAAATTTGCCGTGATTGGGATCGGAAATTGCAATTATTTTCCGTGAACGAGGAATTCCAAGTAAGTGCGAGTCATCAGCTCGCGTTGATTACGTCCCTGCCCTTTGTACACACCGCCCGTCGCTGCCCGGGACTGAGCCATTTCGAGAAATTTGGGGACCGTTGATTTAATTTTTCTAAATTACTTTGATGGAAACCAATTTAATCGCAGTGGCTTGAACCGGGCAAAAGTCGTAACAAGGTAGCTGTAGGTGAACCTGCTGCTGGATCATTACTTTATGTGATGTTGAAATTTGAATTCGCAACATAAATATATTGTTGTGAAACGGCTGTCGCTGGTGTCTAGGTGTTGCTGATACAGTTGTGAACGTCCGTGGCTGTATATGTGGTGACATGTTAGGACTAAGACTTAATGAGCCTCTTAAGTGAGGACGCCAGCACTCTTTTTTTCTCTATATTTTTAAAAAAAAACTAAAATTCTAGCCTTATCGGTGGATCACTCGGCTCGTGGATCGATGAAGAACGCAGCAAACTGCGATAATTTGTGCGAACTGCAGAAACCTTGAGCACAAAAGTTTTGAACGCATATTGCCGCATTGGGGTCAAACCTTTTGCTACGTCTGGTTCAGGGTCATTTTCTTTTAAAGCGAAAGCTTTAATTTATATATGCTATTGATGCTTTATATTTTAAGAGGATTGTTGTTTATCCTAGTTGTATGAATATAACTACAAGAACCAAACAATTTTGACCTGAACTCAGTCGAGAGCACCCGCTGAACTTAAGCATATCAGTAAGCGGAGGAAAAGAAACTAAACAGGATTCCCCCAGTAACGGCGAGTGAACAGGGAAATGTCCATCGCTAAATCATTTTGTCTCAGGCATTATGAGGTGTAGCGTATAAGCCGTAATTTTTGATCAAGTGTCTCAAACAAGTCCCCTTGACAGGGGTTCCACAGAAGGTGCAAGTCCTGTACATTGAGATAATTGATCGATATCTGCGTGCTTTAGAGTCGGGTTGTTTGGGATCGCAGCCCAAAGTCGGTGGTAAACTTCATCTAAGACTTAATATTGCCACGAGACCGATAGCAAACAAATACTGTGAAGGAAAGTTGCAAAGCACTTTGAAGAGAGAGTTAAAGAGGACGTGAAACCGGTGAGGTGGAAACAGATAGAGTCGGCGTATCTTTCAAGTATTCATTTACATTATTCTTATGTTGTGATATCTGAGCTCCAGATTGGGACAGAAAGATACATTCTCACAAAAATCTAAACTCATAAACTTACCGAACGATGATCATCATCTCCGAGAGCGGTTTTCCAAGGACGCATTCCGCCTTTCCAGCTTGTGAAAAGTAGGCTTCTTCCGTCTTCATGTTCAAGGTGCCGAGCAGTGTTCCACCAGGACGATTAATTTTCACTCACTCACTCACTCACTCACTCACTCACTCACACCCAATCTTAATTTTGGAGTCCCATGGGGTATCCCCCCTTCAGGGAGGATCCCCCATTACTAGTCCTCCATCGGTTTTACGCTCCATTAGACTCACTAACCATTTTTTAGGTTAGTGAATCTTGTGAAGCCTCTCCTCTTACCTGCCTAGATTCACTAATCAGAGATTAAGTGAATCTAGGGACGCGTATATGTCCTCCACTGTGCCGTTTGCTGAAGTGGCTCCTGTTCCGTCCTCCGCTGTGCTGTTTGCTGTAGTCGCTCCTGTTCCGGTTTCCGCTTGTCCTATACTCCCTGGTGCTCCTTCTTCTGCTGCTGGCCCCTGCTCGGTCTCGTCTTCTACGTTGCCCTCATTGCCATAGTGTGCTGTCAACTGTTCCGTTAGACACGTATCACAAGGGCAGACCCCTTTAGATTTCTAAAAATAGGGATACATTCTCACAAAAATCTAAACTCATAAACTTACCGAACGATGATCATCATCTCCGAGAGCGGTTTTCTTCCGTCTTCATGTTCAAGGTGCCGAGCAGTGTTCCACCAGGACGATTAACCCATAGAATGGGCATCGAGTCGCCGCACCGAACCAGTTGACGTTCATCGGTCTTTTCGAAGCGGTCCTTGTACTTGATCCACTCGTACCAATAGCCGAGCGAGTTATGGTCTCCGTTGTACTGCAGCACCTGAGAAGGAAAGAAAACAAGTTATGAATTAGATTACTAATAAAAAGACTCAACGTACCTGAATCATGCCGCCAAGATCTACTTTCCCTGTGAGCTCAGCCTTGCCGTACGGAAATGAAGCTTGTACAACGCCAGCATCGTTCCATGCGTAGCCGTGCACCGGCTTTCCGTTCTTGTACCACAGTGCGACGTACATGTTCTGCTGGCCCAGCACTTTGACAGGATTGTCCGGAAATGGCGACCCGATCGGTTTGAACGCCCACGTATCCTCATTCGGGGCTGTATTGCTGTGAAGTTGAAGTTGCATGAAGATATGTTGTTGTTGACGGTGACGAGTATGAAAAACGAGCTGCTTTTATAGTGTTTTTTTGCTGATATTCCAGTCTTCCTTCTTGATAATATACTATAAAAGCCCCCACATTTCATTCTTTTCCACCAGCTCTAATGCAATTCTACATGCTCATCCGCTGCCTTCATCCAATGGGGCTCGACACCGGACCTTTGGCCAAAAAGTCGTCAACGCTGTGCTCTCTGCTGCTGCTGCTCACCATCGCCGCACATGCAATTCCCGGTCAGGACAACAGCGAAGAAGTCGGATTCGGCAAGCACACGAAGACAAACGACACAGTGATGCTCGCCGGCGAACCCATAGTTGCCAACAATACGTACTTCAACTTTACTAGTTGTCGCTTCAAGGAGCTGTATCCGGACGCCTGCGATGTTTCAATCGAAGACGACTACATGTGAGGACTTTTTTTATTCTTTTAAAGACTAATCGTAACTAACATTTTCTTTTATTTCAGCGAGCTTCGGTACAACAACGGCAGCAAGGGATGCACTGTGGATCTTCTCAGCAAAAACGCGTCGAACAACAGCACGATCAAGTTCACGACCGGAGTGCGAAACATAAAAGGAGGACTCAGCAAATGCCTTGATGTTGGTCATAAACTCGACGGAAGCTATAACAACACGTGAGTTTTTACTTCCTTATTCTATTTGGCAGCTAATTTATGTTCCTTAACAGGATTCTTAACAGGCATTGCAAGTTTACTTTGAACAAATCAGAGTGCTTCAAACAGGCGTTTTCGCTTGAATGATCGTGCATGGAATAATAGAAAACGATTTTGGTTCAGTTTTATTGGTTTTACGGACTGAGATTTGTATGGCCCCGTGAGAGGTGAAATTCTTGGACCGTGGCCAGACAAACTACAGCGAAAGCATTTGCCAAGAATGTCTTCATTAATCAAGAACGAAAGTCAGAGGTTCGAAGGCGATCAGATACCGCCCTAGTTCTGACCGTAAACGATGCCAACTAGCGATCCGCCGATGGAAATTATATTGCCTTGGTGGGGAGCTTCCCGGAAACGAAAGTCTTCCGGTTCCGGGGGAAGTATGGTTGCAAAGCTGAAACTTAAAGGAATTGACGGAAGGGCACCACCAGGAGTGGAGCCTGCGGCTTAATTTGACTCAACACGGGGAAACTCACCCGGCCCGGACACTGTGAGGATTGACAGATTGATAGCTTTTTCATGATTCAGTGGATGGTGGTGCATGGCCGTTCTTAGTTCGTGGAGTGATTTGTCTGGTTTATTCCGATAACGAGCGAGACTCTAACCTACTAAATAGCTGGTACATACTCTTAGTGTATACAGCTTCTTAGAGGGATTTGCGGTGTTCAGCCGAAAGAAATTGAGCAATAACAGGTCTGTGATGCCCTTAGATGTCCGGGGCTGCACGCGCGCTACACTGGCAAAATCAACGTGCTTGTCCTACCCCGAAAGGGGCGGGTAAACCATTGAAAATTTGCCGTGATTGGGATCGGAAATTGCAATTATTTTCCGTGAACGAGGAATTCCAAGTAAGTGCGAGTCATCAGCTCGCGTTGATTACGTCCCTGCCCTTTGTACACACCGCCCGTCGCTGCCCGGGACTGAGCCATTTCGAGAAATTTGGGGACCGTTGATTTAATTTTTCTAAATTACTTTGATGGAAACCAATTTAATCGCAGTGGCTTGAACCGGGCAAAAGTCGTAACAAGGTAGCTGTAGGTGAACCTGCTGCTGGATCATTACTTTATGTGATGTTGAAATTTGAATTCGCAACATAAATATATTGTTGTGAAACGGCTGTCGCTGGTGTCTAGGTGTTGCTGATACAGTTGTGAACGTCCGTGGCTGTATATGTGGTGACATGTTAGGACTAAGACTTAATGAGCCTCTTAAGTGAGGACGCCAGCACTCTTTTTTTCTCTATATTTTTAAAAAAAAAACTAAAATTCTAGCCTTATCGGTGGATCACTCGGCTCGTGGATCGATGAAGAACGCAGCAAACTGCGATAATTTGTGCGAACTGCAGAAACCTTGAGCACAAAAGTTTTGAACGCATATTGCCGCATTGGGGTCAAACCTTTTGCTACGTCTGGTTCAGGGTCATTTTCTTTTAAAGCGAAAGCTTTAATTTATATATGCTATTGATGCTTTATATTTTAAGAGGATTGTTGTTTATCCTAGTTGTATGAATATAACTACAAGAACCAAACAATTTTGACCTGAACTCAGTCGAGAGCACCCGCTGAACTTAAGCATATCAGTAAGCGGAGGAAAAGAAACTAAACAGGATTCCCCCAGTAACGGCGAGTGAACAGGGAAATGTCCATCGCTAAATCATTTTGTCTCAGGCATTATGAGGTGTAGCGTATAAGCCGTAATTTTTGATCAAGTGTCTCAAACAAGTCCCCTTGACAGGGGTTCCACAGAAGGTGCAAGTCCTGTACATTGAGATAATTGATCGATATCTGCGTGCTTTAGAGTCGGGTTGTTTGGGATCGCAGCCCAAAGTCGGTGGTAAACTTCATCTAAGACTTAATATTGCCACGAGACCGATAGCAAACAAGTACTGTGAAGGAAAGTTGCAAAGCACTTTGAAGAGAGAGTTAAAGAGGACGTGAAACCGGTGAGGTGGAAACAGATAGAGTCGGCGTATCTTTCAAGTATTCATTTACATTATTCTTATGTTGTGATATCTGAGCTCCAGATTGGAACAGAAAGAAGCAGCATAATTTTCTGTGATGCATTTACTTGTTTGGTGCTTGGGGATGTTTGAGGCAGATTTGTGTCCGTCGTTTTGAGGCCAGCTTGCTGGTACCCAAACGGTGTTAGCATTTTTTGTCTTGGACATTTGAGTATGGCTTACGGGCATTTATTGGTTCGATCTGAGTGTAAGTTACGGTCGCATGCGACACGTGCTTTTCAATTAGTTCGGTCCAGTTAATGCTCTCGTACTCGCTCCCCATGTAAAGGCCGGTCATCTATCCGACCCGTCTTGAAACACGGACCAAGGAGTTTATCGTGTGCGCAAGTTTTTGGGTGTTAGAAACCTAAAGGCCAAATGAAAGTAAATGGCTCTTTAGAGTCTGATGTGCGATCTTGTAAAAAAGTGCAGCATGGCCCCATTCTAACTGTTTACAGTAGGGTGGCGGAAGAGCGTACGCGGTGAGACCCGAAAGATGGTGAACTATTCCTGAGCAGGATCGTACCCATATCCGCAGCAGGTCTCCAAGGTGAACAGCCTCTAGTCGATAGAATAATGTAGGTAAGGGAAGTCGGCAAATTAGATTCGTAACTTCGGGAAAAGAATTGGCTCTAAAGGTTGGGTCAGTCGGGCTGTTGTGTGAAACAGGTGGACATTGCTCGTGGCTGCTTTCGCTTCCTTTCGGGGCGGCGCTTGTGGACTAGTAGTGAGGACTGCTTGTGGAGCGCTTCAGCTGCGTGCTATTTCGCAAGATATAGTACTTCGATTGGCGCCGAACAACCAGTTTAGAACTGGCACGAACTCCGGGAATCCGAATGTCTAATTAAAACAGAGGAGACGGATGGTCCTTGCAGTCTCACTCACTCACTCACTCACTCACTCACTCACTCACTCACTCACTCACTCACTCACTCACTCACTCACTCACTCACTCACTCACTCACTCACTCACTCACTCACTCACTCACTCACTCACTCACTCACTCACTCACTCACTCACTCACTCACTCACTCACTCACTCACTCACTCACTCACTCACTCACTCACTCACTCACTCACTCACTCACTCACTCACTCACTCACTCACTCACTCACTCACTCACTCACTCACTCACTCACTCACTCACTCACTCACTCACTCACTCACTCACTCACTCACTCACTCACTCACTCACTCACTCACTCACTCACTCACTCACTCACTCACTCACTCACTCACTCACTCACTCACTCACTCACTCACTCACTCACTCACTCACTCACTCACTCACTCACTCACTCACTCACTCACTCACTCACTCACTCACTCACTCACTCACTCACTCACTCACTCACTCACTCACTCACTCACTCACTCACTCACTCACTCACTCACTCACTCACTCACTCACTCACTCACTCACTCACTCACTCACTCACTCACTCACTCACTCACTCACTCACTCACTCACTCACTCACTCACTCACTCACTCACTCACTCACTCACTCACTCACTCACTCACTCACTCACTCACTCACTCACTCACTCACTCACTCACTCACTCACTCACTCACTCACTCACTCACTCACTCACTCACTCACTCACTCACTCACTCACTCACTCACTCACTCACTCACTCACTCACTCACTCACTCACTCACTCACTCACTCACTCACTCACTCACTCACTCACTCACTCACTCACTCACTCACTCACTCACTCACTCACTCACTCACTCACTCACTCACTCACTCACTCACTCACTCACTCACTCACTCACTCACTCACTCACTCACTCACTCACTCACTCACTCACTCACTCACTCACTCACTCACTCACTCACTCACTCACTCACTCACTCACTCACTCACTCACTCACTCACTCACTCACTCACTCACTCACTCACTCACTCACTCACTCACTCACTCACTCACTCACTCACTCACTCACTCACTCACTCACTCACTCACTCACTCACTCACTCACTCACTCACTCACTCACTCACTCACTCACTCACTCACTCACTCACTCACTCACTCACTCACTCACTCACTCACTCACTCACTCACTCACTCACTCACTCACTCACTCACTCACTCACTCACTCACTCACTCACTCACTCACTCACTCACTCACTCACTCACTCACTCACTCACTCACTCACTCACTCACTCACTCACTCACTCACTCACTCACTCACTCACTCACTCACTCACTCACTCACTCACTCACTCACTCACTCACTCACTCACTCACTCACTCACTCACTCACTCACTCACTCACTCACTCACTCACTCACTCACTCACTCACTCACTCACTCACTCACTCACTCACTCACTCACTCACTCACTCACTCACTCACTCACTCACTCACTCACTCACTCACTCACTCACTCACTCACTCACTCACTCACTCACTCACTCACTCACTCACTCACTCACTCACTCACTCACTCACTCACTCACTCACTCACTCACTCACTCACTCACTCACTCACTCACTCACTCACTCACTCACTCACTCACTCACTCACTCACTCACTCACTCACTCACTCACTCACTCACTCACTCACTCACTCACTCACTCACTCACTCACTCACTCACTCACTCACTCACTCACTCACTCACTCACTCACTCACTCACTCACTCACTCACTCACTCACTCACTCACTCACTCACTCACTCACTCACTCACTCACTCACTCACTCACTCACTCACTCACTCACTCACTCACTCACTCACTCACTCACTCACTCACTCACTCACTCACTCACTCACTCACTCACTCACTCACTCACTCACTCACTCACTCACTCACTCACTCACTCACTCACTCACTCACTCACTCACTCACTCACTCACTCACTCACTCACTCACTCACTCACTCACTCACTCACTCACTCACTCACACACTCACTCACTCACTCACTCACTCACTCACTCACTCACTCACTCACTCACTCACTCACTCACTCACTCACTCACTCACTCACTCACTCACTCACTCACTCACTCACTCACTCACTCACTCACTCACTCACTCACTCACTCACTCACTCACTCACTCACTCACTCACTCACTCACTCACTCACTCACTCACTCACTCACTCACTCACTCACTCACTCACTCACTCACTCACTCACTCACTCACTCACTCACTCACTCACTCACTCACTCACTCACTCACTCACTCACTCACTCACTCACTCACTCACTCACTCACTCACTCACTCACTCACTCACTCACTCACTCACTCACTCACTCACTCACTCACTCACTCACTCACTCACTCACTCACTCACTCACTCACTCACTCACTCACTCACTCACTCACTCACTCACTCACTCACTCACTCACTCACTCACTCACTCACTCACTCACTCACTCACTCACTCACTCACTCACTCACTCACTCACTCACTCACTCACTCACTCACTCACTCACTCACTCACTCACTCACTCACTCACTCACTCACTCACTCACTCACTCACTCACTCACTCACTCACTCACTCACTCACTCACTCACTCACTCACTCACTCACTCACTCACTCACTCACTCACTCACTCACTCACTCACTCACTCACTCACTCACTCACTCACTCACTCACTCACTCACTCACTCACTCACTCACTCACTCACTCACTCACTCACTCACTCACTCACTCACTCACTCACTCACTCACTCACTCACTCACTCACTCACTCACTCACTCACTCACTCACTCACTCACTCACTCACTCACTCACTCACTCACTCACTCACTCACTCACTCACTCACTCACTCACTCACTCACTCACTCACTCACTCACTCACTCACTCACTCACTCACTCACTCACTCACTCACTCACTCACTCACTCACTCACTCACTCACTCACTCACTCACTCACTCACTCACTCACTACTGGTTATTTTTCACAGTTTTTAGACTATAAACATCAATAATATGAACGAAAATTCTAAATAAATCCTTATTTATGTGCATTACTGGTTATTTTTTCACAGTTTTTAGACTATAAACATCAATAATATGAACGAAAATTCTAAATAAATCCTTATTTATGTGCATTACTGGTTATTTTTCACAGTTTTTAGACTATAAACATCAATAATATGAACGAAAATTCTAAATAAATCCTTATTTATGTGCATTACTGGTTATTTTTCACAGTTTTTAGACTGTAAACATCAATAATATGAACGAAAATTCTAAATAAATCCTTATTTATGTGCATTACTGGTTATTTTTCACAGTTTTTAGACTATAAACATCAATAATATGAACGAAAATTCTAAATAAATCCTTATTTATGTGCATTACTGGTTATTTTTCACAGTTTTTAGACTATAAACATCAATAATATGAACGAAAATTCTAAATAAATCCTTATTTATGTGCATTACTGGTTATTTTTCACAGTTTTTAGACTATAAACATCAATAATATGAACGAAAATTCTAAATAAATCCTTATTTATGTGCATTACTGGTTATTTTTCACAGTTTTTAGACTATAAACATCAATAATATGAACGAAAATTCTAAATAAATCCTTATTTATGTGCATTACTGGTTATTTTTCACAGTTTTTAGACTATAAACATCAATAATATGAACGAAAATTCTAAATAAATCCTTATTTATGTGCATTACTGTTTATTTTTCACAGTTTTTAGACTATAAACATCAATAATATGAACGAAAATTCTAAATAAATCCTTATTTATGTGCATTACTGGTTATTTTTCACAGTTTTTAGACTATAAACATCAATAATATGAACGAGAATTCTAAATAAATCCTTATTTATGTGCATTACTGGTTAATTTTCACAGTTTTTAGACTGTAAACATCAATAATTTGAACGAAAATTCTAAATAAATCCTTATTTATGTGCATTACTGGTTATTTTTCACAGTTTTTAGACTGTAAACATCAATAATATGAACGAAAATTCTAAATAAATCCTTATTTATGTGCATTACTGGTTATTTTTCACAGTTTTTAGACTGTAAACATCAATAATATGAACGAAAATTCTAAATAAATCCTTATTTATGTGCATTACTGGTTATTTTTCACAGTTTTTAGACTATAAACATCAATAATATGAACGAAAATTCTAAATAAATCCTTATTTATGTGCATCACTGGTTATTTTTCACAGTTTTTAGACTATAAACATCAATAATATGAACGAAAATTCTAAATAAATCCTTATTTATGTGCATTACTGGTTATTTTTCACAGTTTTTAGACTGTAAACATCAATAATTTGAACGAAAATTCTAAATAAATCCTTATTTATGTGCATTACTGGTTATTTTTCACAGTTTTTAGACTGTAAACATCAATAATTTGAACGAAAATTCTAAATAAATCCTTATTTATGTGCATTACTGGTTATTTTTCACAGTTTTTAGACTGTAAACATCAATAATTTGAACGAAAATTCTAAATAAATCCTTATTTATGTGCATTACTTGTTATTTTTCACAGTTTTTAGACTATAAACATCAATAATATGAACGAAAATTATAAATAAATCCTTATTTATGTGCATTACTGGTTATTTTTCACAGTTTTTAGACTATAAACATCAATAATATGAACGAAAATTCTAAATAAATCCTTATTTATGTGCATTACTGGTTATTTTTCACAGTTTTTAGACTATAAACATCAATAATATGAACGAAAATTCTAAATAAATCCTTATTTATGTGCATTACTGGTTATTTTTCACAGTTTTTAGACTATAAACATCAATAATATGAACGAAAATTCTAAATAAATCCTTATTTATGTGCATTACTGGTTATTTTTCACAGTTTTTAGACTGTAAACATCAATAATATGAACGAAAATTCTAAATAAATCCTTATTTATGTGCATTACTGGTTATTTTTCACAGTTTTTAGACTGTAAACATCAATAATATGAACGAAAATTCTAAATAAATCCTTATTTATGTGCATTACTGTTTATTTTTCACAGTTTTTAGACTATAAACATCAATAATATGAACGAAAATTCTAAATAAATCCTTATTTATGTGCATTACTGGTTATTTTTCACAGTTTTTAGACTGTAAACATCAATAATTTGAACGAAAATTCTAAATAAATCCTTATTTATGTGCATTACTGGTTATTTTTCACAGTTTTTAGACTGTAAACATCAATAATATGAACGAAAATTCTAAATAAATCCTTATTTATGTGCATTACTGGTTATTTTTCACAGTTTTTAGACTGTAAACATCAATAATATGAACGAAAATTCTAAATAAATCCTTATTTATGTGCATTACTGGTTATTTTTCACAGTTTTTAGACTATAAACATCAATAATATGAACGAAAATTCTAAATAAATCCTTATTTATGTGCATTACTGGTTATTTTTCACAGTTTTTAGACTATAAACATCAATAATATGAACGAAAATTCTAAATAAATCCTTATTTATGTGCATTACTGGTTATTTTTCACAGTTTTTAGACTGTAAACATCAATAATTTGAACGAAAATTCTAAATAAATCCTTATTTATGTGCATTACTGGTTATTTTTCACAGTTTTTAGACTGTAAACATCAATAATTTGAACGAAAATTCTAAATAAATCCTTATTTATGTGCATTACTGGTTATTTTTCACAGTTTTTAGACTGTAAACATCAATAATTTGAACGAAAATTCTAAATAAATCCTTATTTATGTGCATTACTGGTTATTTTTCACAGTTTTTAGACTATAAACATCAATAATATGAACGAAAATTCTAAATAAATCCTTATTTATGTGCATTACTGGTTATTTTTCACAGTTTTTAGACTATAAACATCAATAATATGAACGAAAATTCTAAATAAATCCTTATTTATGTGCATTACTGGTTATTTTTCACAGTTTTTAGACTATAAACATCAATAATATGAACGAAAATTCTAAATAAATCCTTATTTATGTGCATTACTGGTTATTTTTCACAGTTTTTAGACTATAAACATCAATAATATGAACGAAAATTCTAAATAAATCCTTATTTATGTGCATTACTGGTTATTTTTCACAGTTTTTAGACTGTAAACATCAATAATATGAACGAAAATTCTAAATAAATCCTTATTTATGTGCATTACTGGTTATTTTTCACAGTTTTTAGACTATAAACATCAATAATTTGAACGAAAATTCTAAATAAATCCTTATTTATGTGCATTACTGGTTATTTTTCACAGTTTTTAGACTGTAAACATCAATAATTTGAACGAAAATTCTAAATAAATCCTTATTTATGTGCATTACTGGTTATTTTTCACAGTTTTTAGACTGTAAACATCAATAATTTGAACGAAAATTCTAAATAAATCCTTATTTATGTGCATTACTGGTTATTTTTCACAGTTTTTAGACTGTAAACATCAATAATTTGAACGAAAATTCTAAATAAATCCTTATTTATGTGCATTACTGGTTATTTTTCACAGTTTTTAGACTGTAAACATCAATAATTTGAACGAAAATTCTAAATAAATCCTTATTTATGTGCATTACTGGTTATTTTTCACAGTTTTTAGACTGTAAACATCAATAATTTGAACGAAAATTCTAAATAAATCCTTATTTATGTGCATTACTGGTTATTTTTCACAGTTTTTAGACTATAAACATCAATAATTTGAACGAAAATTCTAAATAAATCCTTATTTATGTGCATTACTGGTTATTTTTCACAGTTTTTAGACTGTAAACATCAATAATTTGAACGAAAATTCTAAATAAATCCTTATTTATGTGCATTACTGGTTATTTTTCACAGTTTTTAGACTGTAAACATCAATAATTTGAACGAAAATTCTAAATAAATCCTTATTTATGTGCATTACTGGTTATTTTTCACAGTTTTTAGACTGTAAACATCAATAATTTGAACGAAAATTCTAAATAAATCCTTATTTATGTGCATTACTGGTTATTTTTCACAGTTTTTAGACTGTAAACATCAATAATTTGAACGAAAATTCTAAATAAATCCTTATTTATGTGCATTACTGGTTATTTTTCACAGTTTTTAGACTATAAACATCAATAATATGAACGAAAATTCTAAATAAATCCTTATTTATGTGCATTACTGGTTATTTTTCACAGTTTTTAGACTATAAACATCAATAATATGAACGAAAATTCTAAATAAATCCTTATTTATGTGCATTACTGGTTATTTTTCACAGTTTTTAGACTGTAAACATCAATAATATGAACGAAAATTCTAAATAAATCCTTATTTATGTGCATTACTGGTTATTTTTCACAGTTTTTAGACTATAAACATCAATAATATGAACGAAAATTCTAAATAAATCCTTATTTATGTGCATTACTGGTTATTTTTCACAGTTTTTAGACTATAAACATCAATAATATGAACGAAAATTCTAAATAAATCCTTATTTATGTGCATTACTGGTTATTTTTCACAGTTTTTAGACTATAAACATCAATAATATGAACGAAAATTCTAAATAAATCCTTATTTATGTGCATTACTGGTTATTTTTCACAGTTTTTAGACTATAAACATCAATAATATGAACGAAAATTCTAAATAAATCCTTATTTATGTGCATTACTGGTTATTTTTCACAGTTTTTAGACTGTAAACATCAATAATATGAACGAAAATTCTAAATAAATCCTTATTTATGTGCATTACTGGTTATTTTTCACAGTTTTTAGACTATAAACATCAATAATATGAACGAAAATTCTAAATAAATCCTTATTTATGTGCATTACTGGTTATTTTTCACAGTTTTTAGACTGTAAACATCAATAATATGAACGAAAATTCTAAATAAATCCTTATTTATGTGCATTACTGGTTATTTTTCACAGTTTTTAGACTATAAACATCAATAATATGAACGAAAATTCTAAATAAATCCTTATTTATGTGCATTACTGGTTATTTTTCACAGTTTTTAGACTATAAACATCAATAATATGAACGAAAATTCTAAATAAATCCTTATTTATGTGCATTACTGGTTATTTTTCACAGTTTTTAGACTATAAACATCAATAATATGAACGAAAATTCTAAATAAATCCTTATTTATGTGCATTACTGGTTATTTTTCACAGTTTTTAGACTATAAACATCAATAATATGAACGAAAATTCTAAATAAATCCTTATTTATGTGCATTACTGGTTATTTTTCACAGTTTTTAGACTATAAACATCAATAATATGAACGAAAATTCTAAATAAATCCTTATTTATGTGCATTACTGGTTATTTTTCACAGTTTTTAGACTATAAACATCAATAATATGAACGAAAATTCTAAATAAATCCTTATTTATGTGCATTACTGGTTATTTTTCACAGTTTTTAGACTATAAACATCAATAATATGAACGAAAATTCTAAATAAATCCTTATTTATGTGCATTACTGGTTATTTTTCACAGTTTTTAGACTATAAACATCAATAATATGAACGAAAATTCTAAATAAATCCTTATTTATGTGCATTACTGGTTATTTTTCACAGTTTTTAGACTATAAACATCAATAATATGAACGAAAATTCTAAATAAATCCTTATTTATGTGCATTACTGGTTATTTTTCACAGTTTTTAGACTATAAACATCAATAATATGAACGAAAATTCTAAATAAATCCTTATTTATGTGCATTACTGGTTATTTTTCACAGTTTTTAGACTATAAACATCAATAATATGAACGAAAATTCTAAATAAATCCTTATTTATGTGCATTACTGGTTATTTTTCACAGTTTTTAGACTATAAACATCAATAATATGAACGAAAATTCTAAATAAATCCTTATTTATGTGCATTACTGGTTATTTTTCACAGTTTTTAGACTATAAACATCAATAATATGAACGAAAATTCTAAATAAATCCTTATTTATGTGCATTACTGGTTATTTTTCACAGTTTTTAGACTATAAACATCAATAATATGAACGAAAATTCTAAATAAATCCTTATTTATGTGCATTACTGGTTATTTTTCACAGTTTTTAGACTATAAACATCAATAATATGAACGAAAATTCTAAATAAATCCTTATTTATGTGCATTACTGGTTATTTTTCACAGTTTTTAGACTATAAACATCAATAATATGAACGAAAATTCTAAATAAATCCTTATTTATGTGCATTACTGGTTATTTTTCACAGTTTTTAGACTATAAACATCAATAATATGAACGAAAATTCTAAATAAATCCTTATTTATGTGCATTACTGGTTATTTTTCACAGTTTTTAGACTGTAAACATCAATAATATGAACGAAAATTCTAAATAAATCCTTATTTATGTGCATTACTGGTTATTTTTCACAGTTTTTAGACTGTAAACATCAATAATATGAACGAAAATTCTAAATAAATCCTTATTTATGTGCATTACTGGTTATTTTTCACAGTTTTTAGACTGTAAACATCAATAATATGAACGAAAATTCTAAATAAATCCTTATTTATGTGCATTACTGGTTATTTTTCACAGTTTTTAGACTATAAACATCAATAATATGAACGAAAATTCTAAATAAATCCTTATTTATGTGCATTACTGGTTATTTTTCACAGTTTTTAGACTATAAACATCAATAATATGAACGAAAATTCTAAATAAATCCTTATTTATGTGCATTACTGGTTATTTTTCACAGTTTTTAGACTATAAACATCAATAATATGAACGAAAATTCTAAATAAATCCTTATTTATGTGCATTACTGGTTATTTTTCACAGTTTTTAGACTATAAACATCAATAATATGAACGAAAATTCTAAATAAATCCTTATTTATGTGCATTACTGGTTATTTTTCACAGTTTTTAGACTATAAACATCAATAATATGAACGAAAATTCTAAATAAATCCTTATTTATGTGCATTACTGGTTATTTTTCACAGTTTTTAGACTATAAACATCAATAATATGAACGAAAATTCTAAATAAATCCTTATTTATGTGCATTACTGGTTATTTTTCACAGTTTTTAGACTATAAACATCAATAATATGAACGAAAATTCTAAATAAATCCTTATTTATGTGCATTACTGGTTATTTTTCACAGTTTTTAGACTATAAACATCAATAATATGAACGAAAATTCTAAATAAATCCTTATTTATGTGCATTACTGGTTATTTTTCACAGTTTTTAGACTATAAACATCAATAATATGAACGAAAATTCTAAATAAATCCTTATTTATGTGCATTACTGGTTATTTTTCACAGTTTTTAGACTATAAACATCAATAATATGAACGAAAATTCTAAATAAATCCTTATTTATGTGCATTACTGGTTATTTTTCACAGTTTTTAGACTATAAACATCAATAATATGAACGAAAATTCTAAATAAATCCTTATTTATGTGCATTACTGGTTATTTTTCACAGTTTTTAGACTATAAACATCAATAATATGAACGAAAATTCTAAATAAATCCTTATTTATGTGCATTACTGGTTATTTTTCACAGTTTTTAGACTATAAACATCAATAATATGAACGAAAATTCTAAATAAATCCTTATTTATGTGCATTACTGGTTATTTTTCACAGTTTTTAGACTGTAAACATCAATAATATGAACGAAAATTCTAAATAAATCCTTATTTATGTGCATTACTGGTTATTTTTCACAGTTTTTAGACTATAAACATCAATAATATGAACGAAAATTCTAAATAAATCCTTATTTATGTGCATTACTGGTTATTTTTCACAGTTTTTAGACTGTAAACATCAATAATATGAACGAAAATTCTAAATAAATCCTTATTTATGTGCATTACTGGTTATTTTTCACAGTTTTTAGACTATAAACATCAATAATATGAACGAAAATTCTAAATAAATCCTTATTTATGTGCATTACTGGTTATTTTTCACAGTTTTTAGACTGTAAACATCAATAATATGAACGAAAATTCTAAATAAATCCTTATTTATGTGCATTACTGGTTATTTTTCACAGTTTTTAGACTATAAACATCAATAATATGAACGAAAATTCTAAATAAATCCTTATTTATGTGCATTACTGGTTATTTTTCACAGTTTTTAGACTATAAACATCAATAATATGAACGAAAATTCTAAATAAATCCTTATTTATGTGCATTACTGGTTATTTTTCACAGTTTTTAGACTATAAACATCAATAATATGAACGAAAATTCTAAATAAATCCTTATTTATGTGCATTACTGGTTATTTTTCACAGTTTTTAGACTATAAACATCAATAATATGAACGAAAATTCTAAATAAATCCTTATTTATGTGCATTACTGGTTATTTTTCACAGTTTTTAGACTATAAACATCAATAATATGAACGAAAATTCTAAATAAATCCTTATTTATGTGCATTACTGGTTATTTTTCACAGTTTTTAGACTATAAACATCAATAATATGAACGAAAATTCTAAATAAATCCTTATTTATGTGCATTACTGGTTATTTTTCACAGTTTTTAGACTATAAACATCAATAATATGAACGAAAATTCTAAATAAATCCTTATTTATGTGCATTACTGGTTATTTTTCACAGTTTTTAGACTATAAACATCAATAATATGAACGAAAATTCTAAATAAATCCTTATTTATGTGCATTACTGGTTATTTTTCACAGTTTTTAGACTATAAACATCAATAATATGAACGAAAATTCTAAATAAATCCTTATTTATGTGCATTACTGGTTATTTTTCACAGTTTTTAGACTATAAACATCAATAATATGAACGAAAATTCTAAATAAATCCTTATTTA